>VXAY01003431.1:1056493-1087725 GCA_013399855.1 Oxyruncus cristatus
CGTGTCGCCGGGACGACTGTCGCGACCACCGCCCCCCGCCCCGGCGCGGGAACCAACCCCGCGGGCGCGGCCCCGCCCCGCGCGGGGCACTGTGGGAAGCAGAGGGAGCTATGGCGGATGGTGAGGAACCGTAAGTGCCCTGTATGTGTGTGCTCGGCCCCCCCCGCCCCGCGCCCGGGGAACCCCCTCCCTCCTCCCCGGTCTCTGTAGCGCGATACTGACCCTTCTTTTATTCTCTCTCTTTTAGGGAGAAGAAAAGAAGGAGGCTAGAGGAGCTGCTGGCGGATGGGTTAGTGCGGGGCTGCGGGCCAGCGGGGGCAGGGGCAGCGCTTGGCGGGGCGGGAGCAGGGCAGGGCAGGGCAGGGAGAGCCGCAGCCCCGCGGGAGATGAGGGACGGGGGAGGCGCGGGCAGGGAGGAGGGAGCCCCAGGAAGGATGTCACAGGTGGGGCAGGGCTTGGGCGGCAGGGGCTGGGGAGAGGAGCCCGGCCGAGGGGCTCGCCCGGGAGTTGCGGGCTCCCCGCTTGGCATGGTGCGCTGAAGAGCTTGGGGACAACACGGGGGGAGCTGCCTTGCCGGCCAGGGAGCGGGAAGGGCCTCCAGGCTAGAAGCAGGTGGCTAAATTTTTTTGGCTGACAATTTTAAAAAATTCAGGCTGCGGAACAGTTGGCCTCCGCTTGCTAAAAGCTCTAAATTCTACGCACCTGCCTTAAAACTAATGCTGAGAAATCTTCAGCATCAGCTGCTTCCATCCCTTAGCTGCTCCCTTCCATCTGCCTGTGCCCTTCTTCCCAGGGATCACAAAGCCGGCCTCCCCGAGTGCTGGGCTCGCAGGCAGTGCATGTGTGTGTCGGGATGAGGGTCAGGAAAAGGGTGCATGCCAAGTCCCTCAAAAGCATGGAGCTTCGGAGATGTGAAAGTGGCAGGGAAAAGTCTGAGCTTAAAGCAATACAAGGACTGTGGTGCTCTGAGATTTTAAACGAAATTTAAAATGAGAGCAACTCGGTGAAATAATTAAGAATTTTGTTAAACTCTCATGATATTTGGTAGTGCTGTAACAGCACAGAAAATAAACACTTAAAAAAAATGTCTCTGAAATATAAAATCTGGAGTTATTGATGTTTTTCAGATCTCCACAATGTCCAGCCCTGTAAAAACCAAACTGTAGTACAATTGTGAAAGTGAAACTAGTTTGCTTGACTTAAAAAGGGATATACACATTTAAACGCACAAGGAATGGTGCTGCTTAATGGCTGTTTATAGGGGCTGTATAAAAGGATGAAAAAAAGTTGTTCTCAGTGCCACCAAACACAGCTTCTACACTCATTTACAGAAAAGCTAGAAATTATAATATTCACAGAAGTAGGTTTTGTGATGTCTGCTGACCCATTTTATTTGCTTAGGTCAGTGCTTAATGCACATCCTAAAATCTGGTGTACAACAGGTGAGGGGTTCTGTAGAGGTAGTGTTGTGTTTATTTACACCATTTCCCATTGTATGAAATACGTGTATTTTCACATTATTGTGAAAACTGGGGAAGGTACAAAAGTGCACGTCAGGTCAAAATCCCCTTATGAATTCAAATAATTTTTATAGCTCTTATTTAACTGCTCCTATAGTAAGTAACTTGTCTTGACAGTTAATCAGGAAGGAGTTCAGTCTGCAGTCAAAATATCAGAATCCTAGAATAGTTTGGGTTGGAAGGGACTTTAAAGATCATCTCATTCCAGCCCCTGGCCAGGGACAACTGCCCAAAACAGGTGAATTATGATTTATTTATTTATTTATTCCTGCAGTTTAGACTTTTCCCTGTTACTGAAAATCTTTCGTAAAATCAATTGTTTGTAAGTTAAAGTTTCTATGGACATGCTGTGTTGTCCATGTTCTGAATGCTATGAAGAGAAAGGAATTCACTCTAGATGTTTTCACTACATTTTCAAGTCACCAGGAAGTTGTAATAAAGTCTAAATATTACCCAACAGTTATTAGCCAAGTGCTTTTCATAACTTCACAGAAGGAAGCAAATAAAACTCCTTATCAATGGTGGCATAACCTTTTATACTCGGGATTGGCAAAGCTCTTTTATAAGCAGATCAGTTTTGTATTAATGTAGAACACAATCATATATATTGAGTGAAGCTCCTATTTAAAAAGGGGAGTAACTGATGATCTTGCACTAGAAAATTACATAAGACATGATTTTGAACTATTGCAGTAAGTCTCTGCAGTTTAATTTATACTTATGTACTGCTAAAAGTGACCTGCAAAAGCAGAAAAAGGGTACTGGAGTATTTTGTGTAAAGTTCTGTCTTGAAAATTCAAAGGAAGATAACTACAAACTTCTCTCTTTGCAAGTGAGACTGTTACTGCTGACAGGCTTGGGGATGACTGAAAAAGGGGGGTATTCTAAATTACATAGTACCATCAGAGGGTGAAGAGCATTCAAGAATTATTTTAAATTAACTACTCTGAAGATTCAGAGGACAATGCTGCGGCATGTTACTGTTATTTATTCGGTGCCTCACAATGGCTGTTACATGCTGGTAATTCTGAATTAATGAACTTAAAAAAAATCTGTCAAAAAAAAGGATACAAGACTTCACCGATGAAAAAACCACCCTCAAAATCTAGAGGGACAAGCTCTTTTTCTGTGTCCTCTTTAAATATGAGGGAAGTAAAAGGAATTAGACTAGACCCCTTTTTCACTTCAGGTCAACTTTTACTAGTAACAGTTAAATCATTGAGTTTATTGAAATGCCTGAGGTTTTTCCCCCCTCCATGCATATTTATATTGTTGCTTTCTAGCTGCACAAGTAAAACCCACTCATGCAAATGTTCACATCCATAACACACACGCAGAATATGCAGACGCATTTGTATGAATGGTCAAAAATATAGGTGTTTTTTAATATAGAAAAGTTGGAGGTGTGGCTTTTTCTCTATGATTTTGCAGCTGAATTTACTGTGTTCTGTGCAGAATGGCTGTTGATGGTGGGTGTGGGGACACTGGAGACTGGGAAGGTCGCTGGAACCATGTAAAGAAGTTCCTCGAGCGATCTGGACCATTCACACATCCCGATTTCGAGCCGGGCACTCAAGTGAGAAACACTTACTTTCAATAAAAAATCTATAGTGTGTGTTGCAAAGTAATGTAAACAGGTTCATTAATTGACCCACCAGCAATGTGTGAGTACTAAAACTGCATGAAAAGCTTGTATTTTAATCAATTGAACATTGTGGTCCCAGAAGAATATACTGTGCTCTTTTTATACGCTTGTATTTCTGAACTGTACACTGTCAACTACAGGCTTGCTGTTATCATATATAAATACATAAAAACATATGAATTATGCTCTGTACGTTTCACATAAAAATAGCATTTATCTTCCATTTTTAAGTAATTTGATACAGTGAGAAATTTATTGTACTTAAATTATTGTTAATATGAGTACTTGGAGAACTGGGAAAGATGTTTAGTAAGGAGAAGCAAAATTTTGAGTGTTTTAATTATTTCTTCTGCTTTCCTCTTTTGTACATTTTGTTTTAGAGCTTACAGTTGAAAGTATTTTACTGTTATCTTTTTAATGTACTGTTCCATTATTTACTAGTTGGAGGCTGGGGTGTAGTGGAAGAGTTCACAGAAAGCAGTTATATAGTTAAACATTTCAGTTCTTTCTGGCCAGCAATGATACCTGTCTGTTTAGATTTATTCAGTTATGTGTATATATATCTGTTTATCAGTGAAATATTTGAAGGAGGAAAACGTTACCTCCTTAAGCCAAATAATAGTAAAAGTGGACCTTGCTTTTTTCATGGTCAAAATCAATATAAAGATAATACTGATATCACTAAAGGTCTTGCTTTACTCTAAATTGGGATATAGGAACTGCTAATTAAAGTCCAATGTATAATTACTCATGAAAACACAAAGTTGCTTTATCTGTAACTTAATAGTCACTGAAAATTTATGGTAACATGTTTATAAGGGTTATGAATCAAAGGACAAATTGTATTAATTTTTCTGTTTATGTTTTCTGCAGGCCCTTGATTTTTTGTTAAGCACATGTAAAGTACTAGTTATTGGAGCAGGAGGATTAGGATGCGAACTCCTGAAAAATCTGGTAATTACTCAGTTTTCACCCTTTGCTTCTTAGAATATTCTCTTTTTAACTTGAGGATTTATATAATATTTTATTATATATAGCTACAAGATTTCCAAGTTCTAATCATGTGTAAAATAGATGATGATACAGCCAATAAAATTGAAGAATGTTGTTAATAAGCTTGAAAGGTGCTAGTCTGATATGTTGCATGTTATTTATTCAGCTTGTTCGATATGCTGCTCTTCATGGAGTGTAGCCAAAAGTTCATGTGCAGCCTTAGAGAGAGTGCCTGATGTTGGTGATTGCCCCTAATTACCAGATCCATGTAAACAAAATAAACTAAGAACAAATCGTGCTCATAAAGGTACAAGAAAGGATTGTTTGGAATACAGTGGTGAAAACTATAGACTCATAGAGTCATTTAGGTTGGAAAAGTCCTTAAGAGCATTGAGTCCAACCACAAACCTAACATGGGATGTCCCTGGTGTACAGATTACCAGGAGGTGTTCTGTAGTTTTCTTGGCTTCCCTGTGTTAGGATTAGGTAGGATAAAGTAATACTGCCTTCAGTAGAACATTGTCTTTGACAGTTGAAGTGTTACTAATTCCATGTGTAAATACCGGCACTAAGAGCGCAACAATGACCATGTACCTGTGTGCACAGGGAATGAGGAGCAAGTATGTTTGTTCCTCTATGGGTTGCTTTTTTTTGGCATGTGAAATGAGTTCTGGAGCTCTGCAAGCTTTTTATTTCCTATTAGATTAAGCTCACCTTCTCTTTTCATAGGCACTGTCTGGCTTCAGACAGATCCATGTTATTGACATGGATACTATAGATGTCTCTAACCTTAACCGACAGTTTCTGTTTCGGTAAGTGCTGTTTTCACAGTTCAGCTTCTGGATTTTTAAATGTACCTAAACAAAACACGTGAATATGATCATGATTTTGGTTGGACAAGATGTCATTGAAGATTACTGAACCTTCGTATGAGAATAGTGTTCAGAATAAACTAAATGTTGCTAAACTTCTTTTGGGATCTGTGGTGTCATAGTTTGAGTGTGAAGAAAATATATGTTCTTAACATTCCAGGAGAGCTAAGGGAAGAGCTCTACAAAAAATAATATACAGATTGAAATCTCAGATTTTCTGGTGCCATTTTCTTCCAAGCACAAAGAAAAATTGTTGGATTTTTTTGGTGCTGATAACTGTAGTTACATGGACATATTCAGGTGGCTCTGAATATCTCATATCTGATGCTTTACAGGGATCACAGAATGCTTTGGGTTGGAAGCTTTAATATCACCACGTCAATAAATGGTCCTAAAGTAACAGTTAGTCACTTAATTTGGTATTGCAATGCATAGAGAGTGGAGAGATTGAATCTGCTAAAATAATGCATTTGGAATTGCTTGGGTTTTCCCAGACCGAAGGATGTGGGGCGACCAAAGGCTGAAGTTGCGGCAGAATTCCTCAACAGCCGCATTCCCAACTGTGCTGTTGTACCGTATCCTTTTGTGGAGAAGTAGTGGCCCTGAAGGCTTCAAAAATCCTAGAAAACTCTGTAGGTGGTAAGAGTATCTGAAGTATTTTGCTGCCATCCTCTCTTTTTCCTACAATAAAGAGCAGATTCATTCAGCTGGTGATTGAGAATTCTTTCTTGATGACATTAGCATCCAGGGAGTATGCATGGGAAAGGCTCAGCTTTAAGAAACTGTTTTGTGTTTTTCCAGAGTGTTTTTATTCAAATGCCATATTGTAATTTTCACTGAGATACTGGTTTATTCACCAGAGTGTTTTGAGTTCTTACTGGTAGGAGACAAGAGTTTAAAAACTTAGAGCAGCACTTACTGATAGGAGACTCTGTGAGAACACATGTTTTGAGCTTCCTCAATATTTTGCCTGCTGAACTTTCTCCTGTTTGTGACTATTACATTGTGTCTCTTACTTTTTTTGTCAGATATTATAGCTGGAGCTGTGGGAATTTTGAATCTCAAATCCCATTTTTTTTTTTAAAAAGTCTTGTATAAAACTATAGCAATAAAGTAGATAATATTTTGGCCTTAGGTTAGCAAATAGGAAACAGTAGACATAACTATAAATATATTCCTTTACTGGGCTTACATTCAGATATTTTAAAAAGATCCAAGACATGGATGAAAGCTTCTATCGGCGTAAGTGGAATTTGTGTGCCTACCAAACACCCACCTTTTAGGTGCTTCAGGGGACCCTTGCAGTTGTTGCTGCTCACTGCTTTTCCTGGGAGCTGGATTGCTAATTATTTTAGTCCTTTATAATGTACTGGAAATAGAAGTAACAAATAAAATTTAAATACATCTGTGATACAAGTAATCTAGGTGAGATAGTTAAACCACCTCACTGTCTCTGGATTGTTATGGACAGAATATTTGCTTGTTTTCAGAAATGTGTATTAGTGTAGATTTAAATAATATTTTTTTCCCTCTAGAGTTCCATATTATTGTTTGTGGGCTGGACTCTATAATTGCAAGAAGATGGATAAATGGCATGCTGGTAAAGTCTTCAGTCTTTTTAAAGCCTGATCGTTGCTTGGGTATAGATAACTGAAACATGTTTGAATAGAATGTGTCATTAACCAAATGAGGGCTGTTGAAGCTCACAGCTTTCTGTATCTATTTCTCTTTTCTTTCTGTGAACAGGGTGAAATGCATGCTCTCTTACCTGCCCTTTTCTTGAGGAGTGTTAGCCAACATTTGTGCAGTGCCCTGCAGGGGTAATTTCAAAGTTAGATTACGTTGTTTGTAATCAGTTTGCAGTCAGCTTTTGAAAGTCATAAGAAGGAAAGTTCTTTTCTGGATGCTTTCATTGTGAACTTTGTCTTCATTACCCAAACAGTGCTTTTTCTGCTGCAACTTGTAAATGCCATCTCTTGGAGCTGCAGTGTTACAGAGTTCAGTCACCAGAAGGCTGGTCATTGAACTATGTAGTTTTATCATTGTGAATTTGTTTACAAACAAGGATCTGGAATATGTACCTCTATTTAAAAAAAACAGAACAACAAACCAAGAATCAAATCCCCAAATCCTTCAAACCAACCAACCGTTTGTTCTGATATACTGTAAGAAAATAACAGCATTTATCAGGGGAGGAGGTGGAGGGTGAAGGTGGTAGATAAAAGCCTTGTGCACTGACAAATAAGTAGTGTTTTATATACTGTGCACCCTTAAAATAAACTGTGTATTAAGCCTTCAATCTTATGGTGTACCATTAAGAATAAAATTCTTAGGATATTTCTTTCTTCCTGCACCTTGTTTACAAAACCCAACCAACCAAAAAACAACAACCCCCCTTCCTTTACTCGTTAGATGTCCTTTTTACATTATGAAGATGGGGTACTGGATCCAAGTTCCATCATACCTTTAATAGATGGAGGGACGGAAGGTTTCAAAGGAAATGCTCGTGTGATCATCCCTGGTATGACAGCATGTGTTGAGTGCACACTTGAGCTTTATCCACCACAGGTAATCCAACCAGTGATATTGCCATTTTTTATATAGTCTTCTGATTTGTTGGTTTCTTTTCCTAGTATTATGTATAGTGTATTACCTGGTTTCTTCTGGTTTTCTTCCCCTGCCCAACCAGGTCAATTTTCCCATGTGCACTATTGCATCCATGCCCAGATTGCCAGAGCATTGTATTGAGTATGTCAGGATATTGCAGTGGCCAAAGGAGCAACCTTTTGGAGGTAATTAGTGTATTACACTGGTGCTAAATCGCCATTTCTCCTTTTAACTAATTTGAGTTGGGAATATACAACTACTTCTAATAAAACAATCCTACCTCTTAACCTCATGTGGCTCATTGTCATGTTGAATCTAAGCCTCCTCTGAGCTGGAGATGGATTTTCACTCCTTGAACTTGTTGTCCAGTTCCGTATTTGCTCACGTGTTTCTCACACTGCACAATTTCTTTCCTGACTTAAAATGTAACCTGTAACAGCTCTATAAATCTGTGCAGTTAAGCTAGTTTGTGTATAGGATGTGTTAGAACTGAAGATGATTGTAGAAATGATATTTTGGTTATTTAAAGTGTCAAGTGTTAAAAGCTTCATGGGGTATTTGTTTTAGATCCAGTGAAAACAAAGGGACTTTTTCTAGACAGTAAGAATGCTGAATTTCTGAAGACTTTTTCTAAGTGCAACTTACCTGTAAATTCTTAATCTTACTGTAGAAGGTGTTGCATTGGATGGAGATGACCCTGAACATATACAGTGGATTTACCAGAAGTCTTTAGAAAGAGCATCACAATTTAATATTAAAGGTGTTACCTACAGACTCACCCAAGGTAAGGGGATGGCATTTCACCAAGTTTGTGACATTTGCACTTAGGCTGGATTGGCATTCTTTGTATTTGTTACGACTAAGCTGGCAGCTCTGCTGAGAAAGAAAGAGTTCTTTTCTCCCTTAAAACAGAAATAAGCAGCTCATTTCCTGTGCCAGCACAAATATTTTTATGATGAATCAGATGTTTAGGCATTTGTGGTAAATCAGGGGAACTTATCTGGGACAAAACTGAACATTCTTTTTGCCATTTTATTTTTAACCTGGAGCAGCTCCACAGTTTACATTACGCTATGACCACATTTGCTGGGTCAAAGAGTAGGAACAAAAGATGTGATTTTAGCAGTGGCAACATTTTATGGCAGTTTAGGCTGGTTAAGACTATGGCATCTGTTCCTCACTGCAGTCCATGCCTCTGTTCACATGCAAGTGCAGAATGCCGACAGTCATTTAATCATAACAGAGCTGTATGTCTTGTTTTTACAGGGGTGGTTAAGCGAATTATTCCAGCAGTAGCTTCTACAAATGCAGTAATTGCAGGTATGGTGGAAGAGCTCATTTCACTTCTGCTTGACTGCCTTGAGAGTTTTGCAGAACAAAAATTTGTAATCGAGAACTCGGGGAGGATCATAGTAATTTTTAAATGGGTCTGATTTATTCTTACAGTCACATTTCTTTTTTCCATAGAGAAACTGGATGTGACTGTATAAATGTTAAGCTCGTGTTTGACTGCGGGAGTGAGCAAAAACATTTGAGGCAGAAGAAAAATGAGGAAACACAGTACACAGGCTTAACGTAGTCTCAGATTAGTGCCTAATCTGCGGTGTTAATGCACAGAACTACCGGCTGCCTTCAGCTACTTTTCGTTATTGTATATTGTTAAAGTTGGGGATTTTGTCACTCCCTTGGTACAGCTGTGTGCACTAATGTCTGATACAGCTGGAAAGTGAAGAAATTGATTCGGTTTTTTTTTTCTCATTCCAGCTGTTTGCGCCACTGAAGTTTTTAAAATAGCCACAAGGTATTCAATTTCTTATTAATAACATACACGATTTCCAGCCTGATGCCATGTATCAACACTAACCTGTTTGCCATTGCAGTGCATATGTTCCTCTTAACAACTACTTGGTGTTTAATGATGTGGATGGATTATATACATACACCTTTGAAGCTGAAAGGAAGGTTAGTGCCACTGAAGGCTTGAAGGGTTGTTTCCTTGATCTTTATTTATGCAGTTTTGGTGTGTTTCTGAACCCCAGTACTGAATCTCTTGGCACGTAGCACTGAATAATAATAGTTCTGAAGTTTTAAAAGTGGAATCTACAGTGTTGCCAGTCTGCTACTTCTACAGAGTAGAAATACAAAATGATATGGAAATTAAGGACAACTCATAGGCAGATCTTCTCAAAAAAAGGTTATGACAGCAATTGATTTGAAGGTTTGTAGTGTTAGATTTTTTGCCAGGTGAAATACGTCATTCGTAAATACTTGGCTGCTGTTGGCAGTCAAACAGTGACAAACTTCATGAGGAATTGTGTTTTGTCATTAGCATTTGCAACAGTATTAAGATTTCTACAGCTAAAACTTTGAAAAAAACCACAGCACAGACACTTTTGAGACCTTATTGGCAGCATTTCTAAAACAGTATCTAACATAATGTGTATTCTTTGTTGTAGGAGAACTGTCCAGCCTGCAGCCAACTTCCTCAAAACATAGAGATTTCCCCATCAGCTAAATTGCAGGAGATCTTGGATTACTTGACAAATAATGCTTCATTGTAAGTGTGCAACTGCAACTATGCCAACTTTTTTGGTAATTTAGTGTTTCAAAAAGATAATTTGTAAATGTATTTTTACCTGTCTGTTCTTTTTTTTTTTTTTTAATGTTTTATATATAGGCAAATGAAATCTCCCGCGATCACAGCAACTATGTTTGGGGGAAATAAAACACTTTATTTACAGGTAATCTAAACATAAATATTTTTAACAATCTTAATATATTTAAATTTATGTTTTGGAACTTGAAAGGAAATCTTTGGCATTTTTTTGCTTTTAATTTGCAGACAGTAGCTTCAATTGAAGAACGAACAAGGCCAAATCTTTCCAAGACACTAAAAGGTATCGTGGAGTTGTCACATGTAGATTTCCAAGTTACAGAAGGTCAATTCCATCCTTCTGTATGGATGTTTAGCTTTATTTTGCATTGTGCAGTAGAATGTGGTTCATTGTCCTTTTACATGCAATACACCTTTCTGAATTGTTTATGAATTGTTTAAGTGCAGGCAGGTGCAGAGAAGATTGCAACAAAGCACACAGATAACTGCTGTAAATTAAACATAATTCAGTAGAGTTTTATATATATTTCTTGACAAAGTCTGTTAGTTTCCTGGTTAAATTAGATTAATACTCATTTAGCTAGTGAGCTGTTTGCAGCTTTAGTTCATCATGTTTATGGTATGTGGAAATAGCATTCGTAAATTTTTGGGGCTTTTTAAAATTAAAAAAAGCAGCAAACTTCATGGTTTAATTAAATTAATTAATCTTTTCTTTCCGTTTCAGAACTGGGGCTTGTGGATGGCCAAGAACTTGCAGTTGCTGATGTTACAACACCACAGACTATGTTGTTCAAACTTCACTTTACCACTTAATTTATTCATAAGTAAAGTGCAAAGAGAAATCTGGGTCCACCTTGTAAAACAAATATACTCTGTGGGTGTTAAAGCAGCCTGAAATGTTCCTGTCAGTGCTAGCATGGTTGAAGGTTAGGAAATCCAAACAAATCACCATATTTCAGAATCGTACGTAGAAGCCAATATTTGGTGGATTATATTTGTATAAATGCTTATTCATGTACAGATCTCTGATGTATAGAAATACACTTTTTCCCATTTTTTTTGGTCAAAATGTTCATGCTAATGTACTTTCAGACACATGGAACTTAAGGTGGCTAAAAGTCTTGTTTCTAACACATGTGCACACATATATGCAAAGAAAGGAACCACAGCGATCTGGTTTTTAGTTGTAGCACTCCTTTGGACTTGCTGAGTCACCTTAAACCAGAAGAGGCAGTAAATTAAAATGAGCATTTTCCTCTTATTAGACATTGATTTGATCAATTTTATGAAAAGTTTTAAGCATGGAAGAGATGACTTTGTTTACAAGAAACACAAAAGGACAAAATGATCAGCTGTATGTGAAAATACAGACGTGTCTCCTCACTGACCCCAGGCAGCCACCATGCACAGCATTGCAAGATTATGTTCAAATATCATTGGTGCTGTTAAGGTATTTATTAATAAAAATCATAAAGACACGCGAGTTTGTGACTAATCTGTGGACATTCAAGAGTGTTTATAGGCTCAGCTAAAAGTTCTAGGGCATCACTTGGTTGCTTTAGTCAGACATATCTCTCTAAGCAGCTTGGGGTACCTCAATCTGAATTCTGTTTTTACGTGTTACCAGTGTTTTATATCTGTTAAACTATGAACTGTGGGTCAGCTTTCCAGCTTAGTAGTGATAGGACAAGGAGTAATGGGTACAAATTGAAACGGGAAACTTGGTTAGATATTAGGAAGGAATTCCTGGCTGTGAGGGTGGTGAGGCTGCCCGGAGAAGCTGTGGCTGCCCCATCCCTGGAAGTGTCCAAGGCCAGGTTGGAACAACTGGTCTGGTGGAAGGTGACCCTGCCCATGGCAGGGGGAGCGATGAGACGAGCTTTAAGGCCAAACCCCAAACCATTGTGTGATTACGAATCTGCCATATCCCGGTGAGTGATTTTCGTTAAGCAGCCGAAGGGAGCGTTGGGAAGCAGGAACTAACGCTGTGTTTACCGGCGGCTCTGGAGGCGCGGGCAGGAAGGCGGCAGGGCAGGAATCCTGGCGGAACACCTCCCCGGCAGGGCAGGATCCAGGGCAGGACTCTCCGCCCCTTCCCGGAGGTTCCCGGCGCGGCTCCGGCTCCTCCTCCCGGGCCGTGCCGGGGCCGGAGCGCGGCTGCGCCCGGGCCCGAGTGCGACGTGGATCCGGCGGCGCCTGCGCGGGGCCGCCCTTCGCTTCCCTCAGCGCCGACCCGAGCCCGGGGCTCCGCCGGGCAGCGCCGCTGGGCTCTGAGCTGTGGGCGGGGGTCCCCCCGGAGCCGCCGAGAATGAGCTGGTTCAACGCCTCGCAGCTGTCCAGCTTCGCCAAGCAGGCGCTGTCGCAGGCGCAGAAGTCCATCGACCGGGTGCTGGACATCCAGGCCGAGGAGACTCCCTGGCCCGACGCCCTCATCCCCGACTACGGTGACGGTAAGGGCGGTCGGCCGAGCCCCCTCGCCTCCCTCACGGCTCCCTTTCCTCGCCCTCCTCCTCTGCTGTCTCCCCTTTAACCCCTTAATTGGGGAGGTTTAACCCGCCCCCTCCACCCCGAGACCCCTCTGGTTTATATAACCCACTCCCTGGACCCTCTGGTGCCCCGCTGCAGGGTGACATCCCCACGGAGCTGGGGCAGGCTCAGCCCAGTGTCACCCGTGTCCTGCCTTTGTTGCGCTGAGCTTCATACCCGTCTTCCTCAAGGCGTTATTTTTTTTTATTTTCTTTGGCTGAGGGGCTAATAAGTGATAAAAACTACTCGGTAATAAAAAATGAGAAACCGTGCCCTTCCAGAGGCATTCACAGATTGTCTCTTTGCAGCAGCAGAACAGGAGCTGAAAGGCTGGTCCACATAAACCAAGTGAAGGTTCTGCTTTCCCTGGCATCAAGTTCATAATCCTCCAATATTTGTTGAAAGGAGGGTGTTGGCGGAAAAGTTATCCTGGCCCTGAGAGAGCATCTCTGTTTTATGTGTGCTAATGTGGAACCTGAAGGAATGGTCAGTCCTAAATTGCTCTTTGGAAATGAGAGCAAAAAGGACCCCTCTCATTAGAAACTTCTTTTCCGCTCTGTAAATAATATGTTACAAATAAGAATAAGTAAACAAAGGGATGGGAAACTAAATCATCTGAAATCAGTGCCCTTATTACAACTATATGTAGAAGATGTGTATGTATTTGTAGGAGTAGATTATTTCCAGGTGAACCTGCACCAGAGTGAGATTTCTGAAAACTGAAAGCTGTAGCAATTGAAAGTGTTTTCCAAGTTAGTTGCTCAGCAAAGGTCAGTTTTGCATGTCTTTGTCCCTTTGTGGGCTTGGCAGTCAGTCAAGCAGTCCAATGTCATCTTAAATCACTGGAATTGTTTGTAGAAAATGGTGTCTTGCTTAATTTATTAAAATTTTAGACTTATCCAAACATTTCTTAATTTTAATTTATATCTGAGTATTTATAGTAGTCCTGTAATTTGTAAGGAAAGCTGCAAAGATCAGCATGCATCTAGTTTCAAGGAAAACATACTTGTTTTTAAAACATGTCAAAATATGTTCTGAGTGTTACAGTTCACTCAGAGCTTTTTCTGCAGCAAATGAATCATGGACAAGGTAGTAAAAAAGCAGAAGTTTGTAGTAATAAATCATACGTTTGTAGTATTTTGGGCAGTGAGAGCAGTAGTTACCTAAATTTGAGACTTGAGGCCAATGGCTATCAGCAGTTCCTGAAAGTGGAAGACGTCTTTAAATACTATAACTTGGAGTTTTTCATAGATGTTGCTGTATAAAGTGAACTGGTTTTTAAGTAGCCTGAAATAGTTACGTTACCCAAATTATATTTGCAGGTACTGAGTATCACTTTTTGATTTTTCTTTCTTACTTGGGATGCTACTGAAATTTGATGCTGAAATTCTCATTATCCTTACTGTTGACAAGTCCTGGAAAACCTGTAGAAGTACAATAATAGGATGTTGTTGTGGAGCAGCTTCAGAACTAAACAATTCAGTATTTCTTCACAGGAGGAGAAAAAAACCTCTCAGCTGGGCTGCTGACGATGTGTATTGTCAGCTCCATGCTGGTGCTTAGTGTGTGAGGAAAAATATGAAGCCTGTCACAAAATGAAAGGGGCAAGAACCCTTCTCGTAGTGTAAATTCTGCAAATATTTAAAACTTTTCCTCTCTGTTTTCTTCAGTGGTGTGTGAAGTGTTTGTGTGCTGCTGGGAGATAACTTTTAAGATGTAGTGATTGTTTTCTCTTTTGTAATCTCTGTGTTCTCCTCACTACAGTTTTTCAGGTTGTTTTGCCTGGCCTCCTCACACTGTAGGAAGCAGGACACCACATTTGCTTTTGCTCGTTCCCTTTGCAAAACCAATGCTCGATTTTTGTGCCCAAATAGCCTTCAGAGTTGTCCTTACAGCTCTCAGAATGCTCTGTGGGCTTGTTTCCCGCTTCCCTGACACTTCTCCCCATCTGGTTTCTGGAATTGTCGCTCTTGGATTTACTGGTGCAGTTTGTATATGGGTTCTTTCTGCCTTCAAGGTACTGCTAGACTGGGAGGGAGCCAGTTGGCTCTGTTCAGGTACTCCTGCTTTGTAGAGGTGTCTGTGTCCAGCTTAAGTCGTAAGCTTAAGGGAAACATGAAGTAATTTTCTTTTACTTTGTTTAAAATTTGGTTCCAAGCTTTGTAAGGAAGCGGTAACGAAAATGATGCTGTATGTGATTGTGTATATCACTATGTATAAGATTCACTTTAAGTTATATGATACTGAATATGTCCTTTTTTGAATTGTTGTGTCTAAAAAGGTAAATACTGAAAAATAATACATTTTAATTTTTTTTTGCCTATTTCTCCTTTTTTTTTTTTTTCCTACTTGTTTTAGGAACAAATTCTCTCATAAGTGGAGGATGGGATACATCTTCCTGGGGCTTGAGTTCGACTACAGAACCCCAGAATCAGCCGGTATCGCCCACAGCAATCACCAAGCCGGTGAGGAGGACGGTAGTGGATGAATCCGAAAACTTCTTCAGTGCCTTTCTCTCCCCAACAGACGTTCAGAGTATACAGAAAAACCCAGTGGTGTCCAAACCTCCAACCAAATCACAGCGACCCAAAGAGGAGGTGAAAAGCACTTTAAAGGAGTCTCAGCATCCCAGTCAGCTGGAAGTGCAGGTGACGACAGAGGCAGAAGTGAAGGATTCCTCCGTAGCTGTCCTGGACTTGAAAAGCCTTGATATTCCCAAGGAGAAATCAGAAGAGAATTCTGGACTAAAATCTGATGCCAAGCACGAAGCAAGCACAGATGAAGTTACTGACAAAAAGGTATCTGCTCCAAATTTGGAAGAACCTGAGGATGCTCCTAGTGAAAAATCCAGTGTGGGAGGGGAAGGAGTGGTGGGTGCACCAGAGGGCACTTCACAGCCTCTTGGTGCAGGCACAAAAGACATGGGTTTGGAAGGAAAGGAGAGAAAGACTGAGGACAGACAAAGCAATACCCCATCGCCTCCCATTAGCACTTTCTCCTCGGGCACTTCCACAACCAGTGACATTGAAGTGCTGGACCATGAAAGTGTGATAAGCGAGAGCTCGGTGAGTTCAAGACAAGAAGCTGCAGATTCCAAATCCAGCCTTCACCTCATGCAGACGTCGTTCCAGCTTTTGTCCACCTCTGCCTGTGCGGATTATAATCGTTTAGATGACTTCCAAAAAATGACCGAGAGCTGCGGCTCCTCTGATGCTTTTGAAAGGATTGACTCATTCAGTGTCCAGTCCTTAGACAGCAGAAGTGTGAGTGAAATAAACTCTGATGATGAGTTATCGGGCAGGGCTTCTGCCTCAGCGTCTGCCGCTGTCAGTCCTGCTGTGCCAAAGACAGAAACGGTCGATGCCCTGAAAAATAAACCTGAAATCTCCAGTGATGCTCCTGTGTTACACGCTGAGGAAGCGGAGATGGAAGAGAGTGGGAGAAGTGCGACCCCTGTTAATTCTGAACAGCCAGATGTTCTGGTTGCTGCTGTGCAAACTCCCGAGCAACCGGTGGTGAAGGAGGAGGCCGAGCCGCAGCAGGATGCTGTGGAGCAAGTGGTAGAAGAGGACACTGAAAAGCAAGAGTTCAAAAAGGTAACTGTGAAACATGTATTGCAAACACAGCCTTTAATTTCAAGTGAGACTCCTGAATCTCCTTACATTAGCTTGTCCTGTATCTCCAATGTCACCTTCACCTTACTGAATGAATTCATTGATGCTGAACTATCTTACCCTGTGGAAAACTGTCCTTGATGTCCTGCAGAAGAACAGTATGGTGAAATTTCTGGTCAGATAGTTTGGGGTGTCACTTAATCCACCTGTTTACCACAATTATGAATTGTGAGTAGTGCTGGCAAACAGCACTTCAGTAAGTCAGAGCTTGATAAGTCAAATGTGTTATTTTAATTCTTTGGTGTAATTTTTTTTTTTTTTTTTTGTGAAAGAAGGAAGAGATTCCTCGGAATACTTTGATTTGAATTGCAAAACTACAACCCTGTAGTATTTAAACAATAATTAAGAAAATATTTTGCGGGCATTTTTTTTTTTCCACAGACAACTGTCAAAATTGGATTACATTGCAGGATTATGATGCATGTTCTCTGAGGATAGCAGTAGTTAGTGTATACAAGTCCTTTTTATAGGTAAATTAATGTTTGTTTTGAGCAAAAATAATCTTTACTTTTAAAAAGGAGGTCGAGCAGACTTTTTAAACTTTAAACTTTTTAAAGAAGATAAACATAGCTATGGACACTGAACAGATTCAATGAGATGTGCATGGCTAGTTTAGATAGATGGAATGACTAGAAGTGTGACAAAATAAAATACTCAAGTGTGTGGAGCCTAAACTGGAGTTTGAAGCAGTGTGTTTTGCCCCATTCTGCCAGTGTACTGAGTGACTATTTTTTTTCCCATTTTCTATAACCATTTTGGTTATGTTTTATGGGAAACAGTGATAATGTGATAATAGTCTTGGGAGAGAACGGTGGGGGAGAAAGGGGAAGCCTGCCCCTCTTGTGTTTTAATTGTCCCATTCATCTGATTTTTATCTGTGAAACCATTCTCCAGATGATTGATTCATTAACTGAGAAACTGGAGAAGAGGGAAATACAGTTATTAAGTGCCAGTAAAGAAAAGGCACGCCTGGAAGAAGCTTATGATAACCTAAAAGAGTAAGTATGAAAATGCACACAGTAGTGGGTGTAACTGTGACTTTGCTGTAATACAGTCTCAGACAATACATAAACCAAGTAGCTTCATGTCTAGAGCAAAGGTTGCACTGCTTGGGAAGGGTGGAAATAACAATTGCATGTGCTGTGATGGGATTTTTTTAAAAGATAATGTTATTTCTTTGGGCCAAAATCGCTTTTGGGAAGAGGCTGGTGAAAGATTTTTCAGTAAGCAAGCAGTAGGAATGACAAACATGTAGAGTCAGGCTTGGTTATTAATAAAGATCTTTATTATAAAACTGGATTCAGCTATTAAGGGAGACTGACTTATCTGGTACAGAGGGATAAACCTGATTTACTAAGTACTTTGCTGACTAAAATGTAGGCAGTGAAAGTGTGGTAGAAGGGCTGGTTGTAGGAAAAACCTGAATTCATTATGTAATTTGATTAAAATTAAAAGGGGGAAAAATGAAAAGTTGTGTTTACCAGTTCACTGATCAAATAGCAAGATTAAAAATTTGAAGATGATCTGTGAAGCTATTGTTTATTGACTAAATTGATCTTAAACTTAAAAAATACATTAAATAATTTTCCCTGTATATGATGCAGACTAAGGGGCAAAACATTTAAGATAAATCAAGCATGTCATTGTTTTATGGGTAAATTACAGAATTAATAAAGATCTTTGATTAGTACTTCTAATATGGATGTTTTTTTGACTTCTGTTTAACCTGTGTGAAATAAATAAACAAAACACTTGTTAAAAGCATTTAAGACAACCTGTTGCAAACTGTTTGGAATGTCACGTACTGATGCAACTGTTCTGAACTGTTAATTTTAAATGTAGTGAAATGTTTAGAATGAAAGAAGAGAGCAGTAGCCTTTCATCTCTTAAAGAGGAGTTTGCTCAGCGAATTGCAGATGCTGAGAAGAAGCTCCAACTAGCCTGCAAGGAGAGAGATGCAGCTAAAAAGGTAATTTGGCTTTTTAGTGAAATTAATACTTATTATTTTAGGACACAGTTAAATTTCTTTAGGTTTAATTGCTAAAAATTAAGCTAGGGAAAAGCCTGGGGCCGACAGGTGCTGTCTGGTGCTGTTAGAAACCAGCATGAGCTGGTTTTAGCCATCCTGGCTGCTTGGTATTTCCTTGGTATTTTTAAGTTAGTCTGGTTTGGGGAAGAAAGAGGGTTTAAGGTCTGCTTTGGTTCACCTTCTACCCATATATGCATTTGCATTGGTGTGAGGGAGAATGGCCTGGGGATGTGAGGAAATGAGGAATGGGAGCAGCTTCTTTAGGGGATTAACTGGGAGGAAAATTAAGGGCTGATGACAGATTGATTTGGAATGAGCAAAGAAGTCTGCAGCAACAAAATTTATGGGGTTTCAACGTTCTTGACCTGGTATCACAGCATTACATTTCGTAGCTTAATGCAAAAAAGGAAACTCAAATCTGTAACTGAAGTACAAATATTTTTCACAGTTGTTTGTCAGTGTAGGTGTAACTGTGTTGACACAGTAGTGAGTTGAAATAGAAAAATTACCTAATACCTGTGTGTGAATAGGACAGGTTGTTTTTGCAACCTTGCGAAAGTTTCAAGCATAGAAAATGAAATGGATGGAGGAGTCGGAACAAATTGTAAAGGGGATTTACAGACTCTCAATCCTTGGAGGTTTTTAAAACTTGATGGAATAAGGCTCTGAGCAATCTGTTTTGATCAGATAATCTCCAGAGTTCCCTTCCAACCTAAATTGTTTTCCATGAAAATTTCCTCTTTTTTTTGAGAGGAAGGAGTGAGAATAAAAAGGTGATCAATGTAGATCACTGCACTTTTTTTCCTAAATGTATTGTAATAAATGGTTCTAAGTATTTTATCCTATTATTTAGGAAGTAAAGACTGTTAAAGAAGAGTTGGCTACTAGACTTAATACGAACGAAACTGCTGAATTGCTGAAAGAAAAAGAAGAGCAAATCAAAGGATTAATGGAGGAAGGTGAGAATTAACTTTTTTTTTAATAGTAAAAATGTGGAGAATAGTTTGAAATGTACTGCCCTTGCATACGAGTCTTCTTTATGCAAAAAATACAAAATTTGAAGCATGCTGGATGTTTCTGAACATTAGAAACATTTATTGAGTAGCAAAGAGCAACAGGGGGGTCAGGCAGATATCTCAGGTGGCTGGAGAGGTGCTTCCTGCAGGGAGCATTAAAAGGGGCTTTGAGATAAAACCAGGGTGTGCAGTACAACACACCATGTTCCATTCAGCAGAAATCTAATTAGGGCATTGTTAAGGCATTTCTACACTGTCTCCTTTAATACTGTTTAATTTTGGAAGTAAAATATAGTTACTGAATGAACAGACCATTTCATTTTACTCCTGATAAGATGAGCTCATTTGCTTTCCTTTCAAAGCACATCCTTTCTCACTATAGCTGAGTGTAACAAGGTCATCCCAGGATAAGGTAGATTTAAAACTTAAGAACTTTCATGAAAAAAAATGCAAGAATAAGCATTTCCATACTTATTTGGTTATTATTTTCATGGGACTGAGGAGCAAGACAGGTGTGAATAGAGAGAGTCCATAGAATATCAGTAATATGCCTTAGCTTTATTTTGATTTTTTTTCACAGGAGAAAAGCTTTCCAAACAGCAGCTGCACAATTCCAACATTATTAAGAAATTAAGAGCCAAAGAGAAAGAGAGAGAAAATATTAACACAAAACAGAGCAAAAAGATTAAGGAATTGGAAGAGGAGTTGCAACATTTAAAACAGGTGAGATATTTGTTGATTGTTTTTTTTAAGCTTTTTACATTAACTGCAGAGTTGCCTTTCAGGGGAACTCTTGATAGACTGAATATTCTTTTCTTTTCTTGGAGACTTCCCTATTTCATAGAATCATAGAATGGTTTGGGGTGGAAGGGACGTTAAAGATCATCTCGTTCCAACTCCCCTACCATCGGCAGGGACATCTTCCACTAGACCAGGTTGCTCAAAGCTTCATCCAACCAGGCCTTGAACACTTCTAGCCACAACTTCTCTGGGCAACCTGTGCCAGGACCTCACCTCACATTATTGGAACACTGAGTTGTGATTTATGTGTATATTCTCATTAAAACTGCAGTCTCATTAAAACACTTCCCAGCTGCTTGTTTGCACTTGCACTGCTGTTACCAGGTGAGCCTCCCAAATTCAATACACTGAATTGTGGTTGGAAAACATGCACCAGCAAAATTTGGGCTGTGATTGAATCAAGATCTTACAAGCAGCAGACTCAGTATGAGTCAGTATGTGAAACTGGTGACGAGCAGCCCCCTCCCCTGAGGAAGGTGGGGGAGCAGAACCTTTCTCTTTTAGCAAAGTGTCGGATGGGATTAGTCATTTTGTGTAACTTCATCCCAAATTGGTTGCCACAGTTGTTGCTGTGCTCAGACAGCATCCTCTGCCCCAGGTCCTGGGTTCAGTCTCATGTTTCTTGTTTGCACTCTGACAGGTGCTTGATGGCAAGGAGGACCTCGAGAAGCAGCATCGAGACAGCATCAAACAACTGAACACTGTTGTAGAGCGACAAGAAAAGGATCTTGCTAAACTTCAGGCAGAGGTGGAAGACCTTGAAGAAAGGAACAGGAGTGTCCAGGCAGCGCTTGACAGTGCATACAAGTAAGCAATCACACACTCAGATTCTGTGCCTCTTTCTTGTGCAACACTTGTGAAATGTTTACAAATAAAAAAGTTATTTGCAAAGTCACTGTTGGCGTTGTATAAACTGTAAATGCATTGAGGTTTTTTTGTGTGTGTTTGTTTTTCTCCCCAGGGAACTTGCAGATCTTCATAAAGCTAATGCTACCAAGGACAGCGAGGCTCAGGAAGCAGCCTTAAGTAGGGAAATGAAGGCAAAGGAAGAGCTTGGGTTAGCTCTGGAAAAGGCCCAGGAGGAGGCTCGGCAGCAACAAGAAGCTTTGGCGATTCAGGTGGGTCTTAAATGCAGTCAATAAACTTTTTAATTGAACAAATGACTGTGCCGAGGTGGTGTGTGCACCTGACGTCATGAACCAGCTGCAGTATGAGGTGGAACTCGTTTTTGTTTGCTTGGCAAATACCAGTGGATTTCTTTCCCGTTGAATTTGTTCAGTCTTGAGGAGCAGTTGTGCTAAGTATTTTAAAAAATACTAATTTTACTTAAAAATACTTCTAATTGTATAAATGAAATTACACTGACAGGCTCTATGTTAAGGTTGTAGTACCCTTACCATGGTGCAAAGTGCAAGAAATTTAGTTGGATAGAATTTTTAGTGATAATCAGTGTAACTGTTTGCATGCAGAAACAAAGCCTTTGCTTGTAAGCAGACACACCCTGTCTGACAGTGTTTAAAAATGGTGTAGGACTGTGGCACTGAAGAGGTGATTCTATAACTTTCAGAAAGAGTTTAGTGACAATTCCTTGCTTATTTAGGTGGCAGACCTGAGGCTGGCACTGCAACGTGCAGAGCAGCAGGCAGCAAGAAAGGAAGATTATTTACGCCAGGAAATTGGTGAACTACAACAGGTACTATAACAAATAGGTGATGCCAACTTGTACCTGCAAGGAGGGTTTCTAAAAATTGAAAGTAGAATGCTACCATGGCATTAATAGCCTGAAAGAGAGCATTTGTTTTCCTTGTTACCCGCAGGATTTATCCTGTGTAGAGGAACAGTAAAAATATTAAAGGAAATGTTTTTTTAAATCACATGGTGAAAAAAATAGTAATTTTTTATGATGCCTCTTAAATGGAATGTTGTCATTTTAATATAAGACAAAGTACAGACATTAAGTTTGTGATAGTCATTTAAAATTGCTGACAAATGTGTTTTGAATTACTCTTTAGCTGTTTCTTAAAAATATTTTTATGGTTTTAAGGTCCAGAAGATAGATTGTTGCCCAGATGTTTCAAATAATGTCCCAGAGGGCTGGACACTTCTGGGCCCTTGCTCTGTCATGTATCTAAAAATGTTAAACTTCTCTCTTGGAATATGACATCTAAGAGTTTGAACCCATAAACGGTAGCTGTAAAGCAATAATTTTACAATGTCAAGCAGCTGCTGTGTATTTAGCTGAATTCTCTATTAATCTTTGAATCCATCATATGATTTCAAGTCTTAGTTATATTTAATTTGTGATTTCAGAGACTCCAAGAAGCAGAGAGCAGGAACCAAGAACTGAGCCAAAGTGTCACATCCGCTACACGGCCCCTGCTCCGGCAGATAGAAAATCTTCAGGCCACGCTGGGAGCACAGACCTCTGCATGGGAAAAACTGGAAAAGAACCTTTCTCACAGGCTGGGTAAGATGTTTTTAGCTTTTACTGAACTGTGAGGCTCTTGATAAAGATGTGAGATGCCTGAAGGTAAAAGTAAAGGACTTGATGCTTGCCCAAAGCGTCAGTAGTGGATCAGGAGAGATGAGCACAAAATGCTTTCTTGTAAAGAAATATTGTGGGTGGAATTGTGCCAAGGTTCTTGGGCATATTATCCACTGGTTCTACTGTAACATAAGATTTTAAGGTGGAGATGTTAAGGTGTACATGTCCTTACAACATCTAAGGGAATGATGGACTTTGAGACACTGGAAGTATCCCAGTGTTTTTGGTTGTCAAGGCTGATGCTTAGATTCCATATTGTATAGGTTGGAATAATTTGGTTACCTAACTGCATAGGTGATGATACATATAGTGGTTGATACAGTAGTAATCCATTGTTTTAAATTGAAAATGCATTAAAAGCCCATAGATGGACTCAGAGAAATTATTTCCTTTCTGGAGGCAATCTGCAGTTGTATATTGCATTCTGAAAGAGCATGAAATCTCTCTTCTGTGTTGCTTTGATCCTCTGACTGTGGTGGAAAATACCTAATTTCCTTCACAAAAGAAAACAAAATACATTTTTAAAGAAAGATTAGTTGCATATAAAAACCCCTCAAATTCAATTTTGATGCATAAATAAGTGGCCCATGTTATAGATGTTTGATGAAAAAATGTTAAATTCTATGTTTTTCATAATATTAGGTGAGTCTCAAACTCTTCTAGCAGCAGCTGCTGAGAGAGAACGGGCTGCTACAGAAGAACTTCTTGCTAATAAAATTCAGATGTCTTCTTCTGAATCTCAGAATAGTCTTTTAAGGCAAGAAAATACACGCCTTCAGGCTCAGCTGGAAGTGGAGAGAACCAAATTGAAGAAAATGGAAAATGAAAACAGTAGGTGAGTTCTGTTTTTGGTTAAACAGCATTTCTTTAAAATGGTAGTGGAATGGAGTGTTGATATGACTGTGCAAAAATGTTGATAGCTATTGATGTTGTCCAACTTGTTAAGGGTATTTTGTTTCATGCTAAAGATTGGAGGGTGTTACGTTCATAATGTTTTATAGCCCTGAAGCCATGTTTGTTTTAAAAGCATAGGAATCTAAAGTAATCAGAGAATATTTACTTAGTGACTTTCTCTGCCTGTTTCCTTCCTCAATGTAGGTATGAGGTTGAACTAGAAGGGCTCAAAGATGAGTATGCAAAAACCTTGGAAGATGCAAAGAAAGAAAAGGTATTGCCTAGTGCATCTTTAATCTGAGTTATCCTTGAAGTCTGAGCTAGCAGGATGTTTGACAGCCTGGATTTATTTTTGCAGACACTGCTGGCTACTCAGTTAGAAATGGAGAGGATGAAAGTTGAACAGGAAAGAAAGAAGGCAATTCTTGTGCAGGAAGCAGCGAAGGAGAAGGTACCAAAGCCTAACATCTCTAAGTCTTATTGATATTATTATTTTAGTAGATATTTGTAACCTGAAACTTAGAGTAGATATCTATACCTGGCAGTAAATACAGCACATACTGTCAGCTTGGGCACTGGGGACTTGGCTCTCTCTTTATTGTGACTGCCTTTTATTTCCAGTGAAATAAATGTTGTATTAGACTCACTGAAATACATTTTGAGTAATAGTCTATTTAACCTGAGAAGAGATAAAATATGGATAATGATTGTTTTAACCTTCTGGGGTTTTTGAGTGCTCTTGTATTCTCTCTTTTCTGAAGTTACTTATTTTCTTTGCTTAGACTACTAGCATTGCTTCCACTCAATTCCTGTTTTGTTTCACATGACTGTGTGTAATTACCACATGCTTTCCAGATGAAGTCACAAGTCACAGAGCAGTCCTCAGTAGTCATTAACTTCGCTACTGCTAATTAGCAGTCGGTACTCAAGTAGAACTGTTTGTCTTATTGGTTTCTTACCTTCTCCAGTTCTAAAATCTAAGTTCTTTACCCTTCAGAGGCCAGCATCCTTGTAGATGCTGCCTGGAAAAAGAGACCAGTCTGTTGGGAAGGTATATCATTAAGGTATTAGCATGTGAGAAATCTCAGAATTTAATTCATACACTTTATTTGGGAAAAAAAGGTATTAACATTCATTTTAAAAAGCGACTTGCTTCTGGGTGTGAGATACTCCTCCATTTGGACATACAAAACTGCCTCTGAATCTCCCTTGGCTACTTGACAGGAACTCTTCTTTGAGTAATTTGCAGCTTCTGTCTTCATTTCCAGAAAAGTCTGAGAACTTGGTCATAGGTGATAACTGTTATAGCACAGACATTCTTCGTTGTTGAACTTTCATACATTTCAGGGACAAAGGAAATAGAAAGTTTATCTATCACATAGTGTTCTATAGTTAGTGGTAAAAAAAGGCAGTCTTTTTACAAAGAATCTGTCTTTTACGATGTTGTGAACTTTTTTCTTTGCCTAACTGGTGATGTTGTCTGTTTGTGTTTAAGGATCGGAAGTCATTTACAGTTGAAACTGTTTCAAGTACTCCATCAATGTCACGCTCTAGTTCCATAAGCGGGGTGGAAATGGCAGGTCTTCAGACCTCTTTCCTCTCACAGGTAGGATATATCACCTATATTGCCTTTTTTTTTTTTTGACAGACTAATTATTTTGGTCCTCAAGAAGTTTTAATAATGTAGGAAATGACTCTTCAAGAGTGTATTTGCCTTAGACAAGGTAACTTCCTGTGCACAAACACCTGAAACCTGCTTACAAGATGTCTGTGGTTGTAAAACATTTGTGAAAGGCAGGCAAAACTGCAACTTTTATTGCAGAGTAATATATACATGTATTGGTGCTGAGTTCACATGTAAGGAGCTATTGCAAACTGTGCCTATTTACCTTAAGCTTTTGTTTTAAAAACAAACTTCAGGCATTGAAATGAAGGATGCAATACTAAAGGAGAAAAGATTTCGAAGTGTGCACGTTTTAATCTAATTTTAAGCTTCTCTAACCTTCTGTTTGTAGGATGATCCTCACGATCACTCGTTTGGACCAATAGCTACTAGTGGGAGCAACCTCTATGATGCCATAAGGATGGGAGCAGGTTCAAGTATAATTGAAAACCTTCAGTCACAGCTAAAACTAAGAGAAGGAGAGATCTCACATCTACAGGTGCTGTAATCACTCTTACATAACCAAACAGCATTTACAAGTGTAAATACTAATGCAATTAATGTTATATTGTGGGTTTTTATTCAGAAAGCTTGGTCACTTTTATGGCAGTTCTGTGAACCAGAGTAGGTATGTGTAGGGATGAGCACCTTTGTTTGGGCAAGGACTTATCCAGAAAACTTGTCAGATAAACAAAAAACGGGAAAAAACCCAAAGCACTGATCAGATTCAAGCAGAAAGTGAGAGCGCTTCCAAGATGTGCTGTCTCAGAGTCTGGCTTAAGAAAAAGCCTTAATTACTGCATCAAAATATTTTGTTTTATAAATACAGGTAAATTCTTTCATTCTCCTAATCGTTATGTGTGTTTACCTCAGCTGGAAATTGGAAACCTTGAGAAAACTCGATCAATAATGGCAGAAGAACTGGTTAAATTAACAAATCAAAATGATGAACTGGAAGAAAAAGTGAAGGAAATACCAAAATTACGCACACAGTTAAAGGTAAATGTATTTCTGTTGTAAATCCATTTAAAATTTACATAACTGGAGTTTTTATTAGGAATGCCCCAGTCAGTTTAGGATTATATTCAAGTGTGTCCCTAATCATAAATGACTGAGGAGCCTGTTTGGGATTTTTAGAGTAAAATCTGAAAATGCCCACTCTATGGCTGGGTAGTGACCTCAGAACACAGTTTTTGGAAATGTGTGCTGTGCAGAAGATTGTGTGCTAAATCAGGGAGGGAACATTCTTGTTTCTATCATTTAAGACACTTGTCTGCAACTGGACTTTTTAGTAGAGGGAGTGTTTTGATAGATAGCATGGATTTGAGAGATTGATGCAGAAGCTGAATGAGTGTCCAGTAGAAATACAGAAAGGACGACAAATATTTTAATCCTCATGTTTAAGAATTTAAATTGAAATATTTGAAATAGTTTTGCAATAATTTTGGAAATTATCATTATTCTATAAATACAGAATGTTCAATTTTCTGCTGACATATTTCACAAACTGGTAATTCCTGTAGTAAAACAGTGTAGTTTGCTGACTGTTTTTAATGCTTATAGCAGTTGAACTTGAAGGTGCCTTAGTACAGCCTCTGAAGCCAGCACTAATTCTTTGTAGGATCTTTGGAATATGTTCCTTTTCATATCTAGAGTATAAATCTAGCCATATTGAAACACAAAGTATTTTTGAAGAGTTTATGGTGTTATACTTTGATAAAGCAATGCTACACTTACTTCCCTGAGCAGTGTAAAACACTGTCCCATGAGCAACTTTTTTAATGTTGAAAACCAGTCAGATAACAAACTTGTCCTTGCAGGATTTGGATCAAAGATACAACACAATTCTCCAGATGTATGGAGAGAAGGCAGAGGAAGCTGAGGAACTCCGACTGGATCTGGAAGATGTGAAAAACATGTACAAGACTCAGATAGATGAACTTTTAAAACAAAGGCAAAATTAATTCCTGCTGGAACTCTTAACATTATATGTGAACAGACTGTAAAGATAACTGTTTATGTAAATGCTGAATTTAAATGTCTTGTAAAAAACCCCTGTATTATAGAAAATGTGACTATATCATAGAGTTCATCTGTCGACAGAAAAATCAACGCTTTAAGTGTCCTGTTCTGTCTGCAGTTAAATTATTTGTGCAATATTTAATTTTTTTTTTCCAGTCATCCCTTTATTTAAGTCTTTGCTAAACGGTGGGTCATTTTACTTGTAAACAGTAGCAAAAATGATGGTTGTTACCTCATGAGACAGCACTGGAAGGCATGAGTTGTACTAAAACAGCCCTTGATTCATAACTCCTGTAAACCTATGAAAATCACATTATAAGTCTTTCCTAAGTGTTCTTCATATGAGTTTTTCTAAAACCACATCAGTTAATTTTTAATAACCAACTAGCAGTGACCTTCTGTCGGAAGCATAATTGGTGTATATTTTATTGCAGGAAAATCATACATTTGTACTTGCAACATCTGAACATGTTAGGGTGATGATTCTTTAATCAGACTAGTCTGATTATATTACACTAAGTCCTCTAAAGCAGAGTGCAAGACTCAGACGAGACTTTAAATTACAGCTTCATCTTACATATTGCTCGTGTTCTGATAAACAGTGTAGAGACAACAGCTCTGCTTGTAATTGTAAATGTGTCTA
This sequence comes from Oxyruncus cristatus, assembly GCA_013399855.1. Taxonomy (NCBI): domain Eukaryota; kingdom Metazoa; phylum Chordata; class Aves; order Passeriformes; family Cotingidae; genus Oxyruncus; species Oxyruncus cristatus. The sequence goes on from VXAY01003431.1 coordinate 1,084,558, forward strand.
ATTTTAACACCAGAAATCTGAGCTATTAAATATTTATCCTAGATTTAGTTGCTGAGTTTTAACAGTAGCTAAAACAGTTCAGAAGAATGCAGAAAACTCGTTTTTTTAAAAATAAATTGCTGCAGCTCTCATGGTCCCTTGTACACAAGTAGCAGGGTTTAGACTTTCTGTAAAATTGTGCTGTGACTTAATATACTTTTCAAGCAAGTCTCCAGTGGCTTCAAAGTATTTCTCATGCCATTCCTTAAGCAAGGTATTGGTCAAGCAGCATCCATGTGACTTGGAGTTGAGCTGCATTTTTGGTAATGTCAGAGGAAATGTTTGAATTGGACCCTTGGGAATGCTGAGAATCGCGGGAAGGAGTTTTCGCCTTCCTCTCTGCATTCCAGAGACCAAATATTTTGCTGCATTTCGGAACCTACTCGTGTGAAATATTCAGCAGTTGAAATTCTTTCCTTATCATACCAGTGCCTCTGTTGGGAAAGGTTTGGTTTTTTTCTCCCAGATCTGAGAACGTTGTAATTTGGGAACTCTCATCCTGCTTGGGTGTTCAGTGGCCTGAGAGAGACAAAGGTTGTGAAGGATGAGAAAATGCTTCTGGAGAAAAGCCTCTCAGTAACATGACTTTGCTATGGGTGTTAAGGATTTATTCCTCGCTGGGAGAGCAGTTAAGTCACGGAAGGTGCACAGGCATGGGTATGTTCCTGTAAAATCCTGGTCCAATTTGAGATTTGGGCAGTTACTCTCAACGTTTAAATGATGCCATAGAGCAAAAACACTGAAATTTGTTATAACTCCCCATCTGTCATACAAACTTTAACTGCTCTAATAAAAATACATTTTTCCTTTTTCTTTCTTTTTTTTTTTTTTAAGGGGAGGTGGAGGGAACTATCCTCTCACTGTTTTCATTTCAGATTTGGAAACCATGGTGATTCCGTTTTTTTTCTAAAAACCTCAGAATTTAACACTTTGCCTTCATATTGAAGCACAGTCGGTTGCTCTAAGTTTCAAAAAAGTCCCAAACCAACCCCAAACAAAAACCACTCCTTATAAAAGCACTTTCTGGGGCTTTACTGATTTATTGTGTATTAGAATTATGATGTGCAAAGGTTAGTTCAGCTTTCTCTTAAGAAAACAATTTTTATGATGGTCAGAAATTAGAAATTCTGTTCAGCTTTTATCTACTGCAGCAAATCAATAAATCGCTGGTTTTCGGCATTTTTTTACAATCTTGGTAGACAAATGCAGTACTTAAAAAAAAAAATCATCCTTTGAACTTTTATTGGGATCTGTTGCTGCCAGTGCTTTTGAAGGTAACATTTCCTGTGTAATTTGTGAGTAGATGGTCCTGGAGGGCTGACACAGGCAGTTCTGAGGATATCTCAGGCTATCTTGGGTTTTCAGGAAGAGCTTTGGTAAATGGGAAATTTTAATATGCAGTCAGCATAAACTGTTTTCAATGTAAAAACATTTGACAGCTATTAGATTTTTAAATTTTACAAAAGTAGATGTAAATATTTGTATTGACTATTTTTGGATTCTTTATTCCCATTTAGTGCAACCTTTACTATCACCTGAGAATCAGATGGCCTTCTGTGTCTTAATCATCAAAGCCTTAGAAAACAAGGTGGCTGTTGGAAGGTAACATAGACTTTAAAGTATTCTGGTTTGGTCATCTTTGGCATAATTCTTGTATGCTTGTTTTGAAGAAGCATTAATGTCTGTTTGGGCACATTTCCTTCATTGCTCTTACTGAGTTTGCCTAGAAGAGTAACATGCAAAATTAAAGGTCTTAGGTCAGAATTCTAATATCCACTTCTGTTTAAATTTATTATTTTAGAACATTCCTTCTGAAAGCAACTAATTTAGATCTCACATTTCAGTGCATATGCAACTATGAAGAAATGCTATTTAAAGGTTTACTTGAAGTACAGTGTTCAGAGGGGGCTGAATTCCCAGCCTAGGTAATGGAAAGGCTTCTGTGGATGTAGGTGGGTTTGGATGAGGAACAGACTCCTCGGTACTCGCTCCCTTTAAGAACAGATGTTCAAAATCCCATGTATTTGCACGAGAGAAGGGTTAGTTCTACTAATTTTTCTTTCTTGCTACAAGTTTGTTTTAATTTACGTGCTTATGTTTTACTAAGGGCTATAATGATCCTGAGTATGAGGTGAAATGGTTATTGCACGGTAAAATTAAACCCCTTGGTTTCTAGCTGTAAAATGTGTATAAATTGTAAAAAGCACAAGTCAGGGTAAAATAAAAATTTTGCGCTAAGAGTGTGCTCTGGTTCTCTTTGAGAAAAGACTTAGTTCCGTGGTGGATGGATGGGTATGAACCTGGTGGTGTGAAAAGAAAATATCGCTCAAGTCAAGAGATACCAGATCTAGCTGGAATTCAGCATCACAGATGCCAGTTAAAGTCTTGTGGTGCTGCGGGTATTTAGGTAGAAGAGGGTGGTTTATTTATAAATGCACTGCAGTGATGGGATTATGGATAATGTGAAATTCAGACTAAGTTCCTTTATTCAAGTAAGCGCTGTCAGACCATCTGCCGGCGCCCTCTGTCCCCTGTTCTCCCGCAGGTTTCCTGTGGCAGGCCGGGCGTTTGTTCCTCATTCCCCACCTGCGAACGAGGGGAGAAGAGCTCTTTGCTGGCGTGGAGGATTCAAAGCCCTTGAGTGTTGACGCCTGTGCCCCCTCCGGCGCTCGGCTGCAGGAATTGGGTCAAACCGAAGGAGATTGCGGGTTCCCAATCCAGGCAGGAGCGCTGTCATGTGCCTGCCCCGCATCTCAGCGGGGGCAGGGCGTTCAGCCACCTCCGCCCTTGGAGCGGGGCAGTGCCTGAGCGCGGCGGTGCCGCCGGGCCGGCCCCGCTCCCGGGGCTCGGGGGGAGCCCCTGGAACAATGGGGTGCCGGGAGGCACCGCTTCCTGCCGAGCGGCGGCAGGAAAAGGCCCTTTTCCTCCGCATCCTGCCATCGCCGCTCCCGGGCCGGCAGCGTTTGATTTCCGGCAGCAGAAGGAAGACGCGCCGCTGCTCCGCCGCTGCTCGCCCGCGGGCAGGTGCCCCCCGGCCCGGCCCCACCTGAGCGCCGCCGGAGCCCGCCCCGCGCCCGCTTCCCGGGAGCCGGGCCGGGCTCCTCCTTCCCTCCCTCCTTCCCCCGCTCC
>VXAY01003431.1:1087749-1100113 GCA_013399855.1 Oxyruncus cristatus
GGCCCTCCCTCCTTCCCCTCCCTCGTTCCCCTCCCTCCTTCCCCTCCCTCACACCCGCGGGGAGCGCAGCCCTCACACACGGGCGCTGCCCCCGCGGGGCCGGGAGCTCCCCCCGGACATGAGGATTGAGGCCATCGGCGAGCGCGTAACGGGAGGAGCGGCCGGTCCCATGGGCCGCGGGGCTGCCCGGGGCCGGCGGGGCTGAGGGGCGGGGACGGGATNATGGGATGGGATGGGATGGGATGGGATGGGATGGGATGGGATGGGATGTGCGGTTCGGTGACACGCGGTGCGATGGGTGGGACGGGACGGGACGGGATGGGACAGGGTGGCGGCGCCGCACGGGGCGCGCTGTGGGCACCGGCTCCAGCAGGGACATGACCAGCGTGGGTCAGACCCGGGTGCAGCCGGGCCGGAGGCTGGGTCCGGTCCTGGGACCACCATGGCACCGGCAGGGCCCGGCACTCGGTCTGGGTTCCCTCCCGAAGTGACAGACCCTCAGCCGGCACCCGGGGGCCGCTCAGTCCTGGGGACACCGCGGGGTACTGTTGGGTTTGAGCTGGGATGGGCACGGTGTGATCCTCCCGAGACCCCCCTCCGGCCCCCCAGGGAAAGGGAAATGCTTTCTGGCAGCCGCCCGACGGGGCAGCTGCGATCCCGGGCTGTGGGAGGCTGCTCTTATTGCTGGGAATGTATCTCAAGAAGCAGGACAGTGTCCCGAGGAAAACTCCTTTTTCAGGTCATACCTAACTCCACTTTCCTCCCCCCGCATTAGGTTTCTGCACTTGGGAAATCTGAAGCGGTTCTCCTCAAACCAAACAGGTAAAACTACTTGTATCGTAGGAATTTTGCTAAAGGCTTTGGTTGAAAGCAAGCATGCAAATTTTAGCAAATTATAATGCCAAAAAAGGTGGGGTTTAGATACAGGCCATGCATTTTTTACCCCAGGAAGTTTAATGGTTCAAAGAAGGGGTGTTTGATGAGAAGGTTGTGTTAGCAGAAAGGTATGCAATCAGCTTTAGAGTATACAGATATGTGTGGGCCTGTAGTTAAAGTATGTGTGTATAAATATGTATAATACTCTTTATATATATATAATTATATATATAACTTTTATATGCAAAGTACATAACTCAGCAGTCAAGTTTCTTTAACATGATGTTAAGCTCTAAAACCAGGCATCCTGTAACGGACCTATTTGTGACCATTTACTTGTGACTGCATAGTTTTCCTTCAGCTAATGATTAGGTCGAAGTGGAGAAAATATTTTTATACTAATTTTAAAATCAAAAATCTTTCTTTTCTCACCCCTCCCCCCAGTACTTCCACATTTTTCTCCCTTCTGACTGGATATTACATGCTCTATACTTAGTTTCCACGCTGAACTCTCAGGATCCCATGGGAATTAGCTAAAGTAAACACACCCCTTTTAGTTTGACTGGGAGTTGGTAGTGCGTAATAACCCTCAATGACTAATGATTCAAAGATAATCCTGAGGCTCTACAGTCTGGTCTCTCAGTGAAAGTTTGCTCTTCACAGGAAAAAAGAAAGCACTCCAGAAATGCAAGTACAAATTCTTTGAGTGTGTGACTGACATTTTTCTGAATTTTGTCCTGTATGCTTGCAATGCTGCAGAGAAGTTAAGTGTCTTTTTTTTTTTCCTTGTCTTTTTCTTTGTTTAATAAATACAGAACTCACAGGTTGCCATGTTTATGTTGCTTGTGTTTGCATTGCTACTGCAAGAAATTCTGGCTAATTCCCAAGCTGAAAATCTTACTGAATTCACCAATATTCCGGGGGAGCCACTGTATAGCTACCAAGCTATCAACTTGCCAGATGAGCATATTCCATACTTTCTGCACAGTAACCAGCACGTTGCTGACGTCTGTGAGCAGGATGCTCTTTGCCCATATAAAGTAAGTTTACTTTTTTTCGTTTGTTTGTTTGTTTAAACATTATATTGAGGTGGTTTGTTCTTGGAGTCATAGCAGTTAAAGATGGTGATTAATTGGTCTCCTCGCCAATTAGTCAGAAAGAGGGTTTGGCCTAGAACAGACGCATTATAGACAAGAATAAAGTTGCTGTGGATGTGTGTCCTCTTTGGAGCCTCTGTTGCGGATGAAGAATCTGGGTGCTCTTTCTGAAACTGTTTGGAAACTGACCAGACCAAAAGCCTTTTAGGCAAGATTTATGAGCAAGAGGTCGTTTAAAACCTAACAATTAACTTCAGTAGTTTCCTGTTTTGCTGTTGCAAAACCAATTCAGTTATTCTTTGTTACAGAAACACTTGAAGAAACTAAAATCCTGCTGGGGTTATGAGAAATCTTGCAGATCAGATAACAGGTTCAGTTACCCAGTATGTGATTATGTTGAAACTGGATGGTAAGTTTAATTTTAAAAATATACTGCCCATTAAGATAAAAAAAGAGTGTAGTGCTTACTTTGATATTAGCTGTGAAGTCAATGTTATTGTGATATTTAGAATTTAAAGGATGATTCTTTGTGGAGACTTGTGTGTATATGCAATGTGTGTATTTATACATAACATGCCTTTCGACATGATTTTAAAAATTTAACTTCTTGAGGAAGAAAATACTGTTGGAAATGCTTCCTGCCAGAATGTTTTCGTTATTCTGATTTAGTCTTGATTTCAGATTCCTAAAATAACTGTGTATTTCCTTTCTTAGCTTTAAAAACAGAGGGGAAAAAATGTTTAAAAAAAATTTATACCCTTTTACGGGAGAATAGCTTTAAATTGTCATTGATGTTTTTGTTTGCATGGAGCCGATAAGTGCTTCCTGTTTTGCATTTTAAATGCCAATAAAGCAACTGGCTGGTTCTTCTCTTCCACTTTCAGTGGAAAAAAATGTTATCTGTTAAAGTTATTACTAGAATTGAGCAATAGACCTTGATTTCTTCCCTCTGTCCTTCACACATCAGGGCAAGTGACATTGAGACAGCCCAGCAGATATTCTGGAAACAAGCTGATTTTGGTTATGTTCGAGAGAGGCTCAATGAAATGAAGACCCACTGTAAGCCTGCAGCAACAGTAGGTATTTCTGGTAGATGTGATACTTTGCACTTGTTTTTAGACATAGTTTTTGTTATTGACAGAATTCTGCTTGTTCTTTTCTTAACAGGGGGATTCATCTCTGACCTGTTCCCAGTACCTTCAGCACTGCAGAGCAACAAACTTGTACATTGATTTAAGGACTGTGAAGAGAAACCACGACAGGTGTCTGGTTTGCTTGTGTTGTAGTGAGAACAGGATGGTAGGAAAAAGGATTTGAGAATTTGCTTAACAAGGCTGGTGTGCTTGTTGCCATGGGCTTCACCGCTGGTCAGAGACCTGTTGATGAAGTCTCGCTGAGGGTTACACCTCTGCACTGCGGCTGCTGTCAGCAGTAAAGGTTGTTTAGAAACCAAAGTGGTCAGTTTTATGGAATAATGATGGGTGATTGAAATACTCCCTTTAAGATGGAAGAGAGGAAGACTTTTCCGTGTCTTCAGTCACGTCCTTTCTTGATGAGATGACGTGCAGGATAGAATAGTTTCTGTCTGAGGCACCAAGACCTTTCCTGTGCTGGGTACCTTTATACCAGATCCAGGAATTGCATTTGTAGATACAGTGTGACTGGAAGAGAGATCTGAGCCTGGATCTTCCATATCCCAATTTAAAATGGCACATGTTGGAAAACTGGATAAAAATCATACTGCTGATGCTGACATCACCTCCTGTCTTACTTCTGAAGTCACTGTCTTGGGGCACATGAGTGCAAAGGAGGTAGTTCATGACTGACTCTTAATACCCTTCAGAATGGGTTTTGTTTCTTCTCAGCCTGTCCTGAAAGCTAATTTAGACAGTGCTTTAGTTGGCAATTTGTTTTCATGAAATTTGTTCTTGCACCTTAGTCTTCATATGTTGTATAAAATCCTTACATAGCGAACTTGGTTGTGAAATCTGAGGTGAATTTCATTGAGAAATTGTTAAAAACAAACAAAGAGTCCAACTAATGATGCTGCTGTGAGTAATCATATAGCAAAATCAAATTACTCATTTGGGTATGTGAAAATGATTCCAAATAACAATCTGGGTGGATTAGTGCTGTTTTCTACATTGTCTAGAACTTCAAGGGCACCACTGGTTTTTTTTTGGGGAATTGTGGGAAATCCTTTATTTAAGCTGAAGAAAATACTCAGGTTTTAAATACGTGTGAAGTGCCTTGCTGAACTGAGACTAACTAGCACTGCCTTGGGTATGTAATTGAGATTGCAGGGCACTGGTTAGCCCTGTTGGACCAATGCTGATAGACCTTTCCTGATTTGCATTAGATTCAAAGAAGACTTTTTCCAAAAGGGAGAAATTGGAGGTCATTGCACCCTCGACGTTAAAGCATTTTTGGCTGAAGGTCAGCGCAAGAGCCCTCTGCAGTCCTGGTAAGAATCTCTTCTCAAGGATTCAGCTTCCAAGTTCACTCACTAATTACTTTTGATTTTTGGCATTGGCATTAGCAGCTGTGTGTAGGGGATTTCATATTGAGGAAAGAGTTGCTCCTTTTAGGGTCAGTTTGAGAGTTCATATTAGATACCTCTGTTTTGCATCTTAATTCTTACCTCTGTAATTGCATCTGTGCAGAACGTCTGAACTATGCTATGGCTAATTATGTCCTGCCTAATTTACAGCAGCAAAAGATCTGAAAATGTCTTGTAATTGGAAGTTCTAACTTTCAGGTATTTTCTGGGCAAGATGCTGGCTCTAAATTGAACCTGCCTGTAGGAGGAGATAATTGTTTTGTTGTGAAATGCCTTGAAATTGGCACCTGTGTGTTAGTTCACACAGTCCATGGTGATGATGGGGCCAGTGCAACTCCTGATCTGGACGTGTTCACACAGTGTTCCCAGGGAGCCTGTGCTTGGAATGTGAGATGGGCAACACACTGAGGCTGAGTAGGAAGTGCTGAGTATCACAGTTTGCACGTTAGCACTTCAAAGCTGCATTGCCAGTTAATTGATGAGAGATGAAGGAATTGGAGCCACTAAGGTCCGTATTATAATTCATTTTATGCTTTTCTCATGTTTGGATTTTTCACCCCCCCCTCATTTTGCATTGATGGTTAATTTCAGTCAAGAAGAGCTACAGATGAGGAAAGGACTTTTCTTCTCTACCTGCTGTTGTCATTGCAATGGCTCATCCTTGTTTAGGTCCAGGAATAATAAACACTACATCTACATTCGTTATTCTGACCAAAGCGTGGAGATTTTGCTGGAGTGTCTTTGTCAATGCAGATCAAGTTGGATGAACCCACAGACCCAGCCTCTAAGGGTCTTTGTTACATCTCTGCTGCCTTGATTTGGTAGATCAAAGGTGCTGTTCACTCCTGAGATCAAAAGCAGTGTTTAACCTCTAGAAGCTCATAAACTGAGGAACCCTCCATTATAATTTCAAATCATTTTAATTGTCAGACTCTATCAGTTTTCAGCAGTCCTGTTAAATCAAATGGACTGGATGGACAGTTACTAAACCTTAGGCATATGAACTACATTTGTTTAAGTGTGTCAATGTCAAAGCATGTTTTGTGTGATTGAATCTTTCTAGGTTTGCAGAACTCCAGACATTTACTGCATTAGACTTCAGGCCTCTAGAAGATGGAAAGTGTGACATTGTTATTGAAAAGCCAACGTACTTCATGAAATTAGACGCAGGTAATTGGTATCTCTAGTTTATTTTTTTTCTCCTGCAGTATTGCAGTAAAAAAAGCCCATAATCAACTTGCCCATCTACATTCTGCCTTTGTGATTGTTAAGTTCACTTGTAACATATTTTTATTTTTTGAAAAATGATGTGATTTTTTTCCTTCCTTTTTTTCCCCCTCTAGTTCCAGTGATGAACTTGGAAACTTAAATTTGAAAATCTTGTTTTTCCCCACAGATGATTTAAAAAAAATCGGGATAATTTCCTGCTACCTTGCACAGTGGTTCTCCTGACTGTAGTTTGAGAGTGTTTGTCTTTGTGCCAGGGGCTGTTCTGTACAGTCTCTGGCTGTGCTTCTTTATGACAGGTTTCATACCATGGAACACAACCTGTGGTTGTCTGTGTCTTGTAGTATGTGCTCAGTAACAGGATTCTGGGTGTATTGGATGATATGGAAAAGAAGTGGTATTTCAGGAGGGGCAGCACCCAGGCACTTCTGGGAATCAGCCAGTGATACCTGACATTTTTTGAGCTTCACCAGCCTTTTTGTTGGGGCAGCACAGTTTGCAGACAGCTGTTAATGGCAGAGGGTGTTCAGGATGTGTTCAGACAAAGCAGCTGCAGTGGGGTAAGCTGTGGTTTGAACAGGATGGTTGTCTGCTGTGTTCTGTCCCTGTGACACATGGCAACTGTAACCTGAATTCATCCTCCTTCCGTGCCAGTGTCTTCCCTTTTAAGCAGAGCTGTTTTAAGGACCTGGACTGTGTTGCCTCCTTTGTTTCATGGTAGTTGTTTCATGCACCAAGGCATTAAGCTTAAGAAACCAGGAATGAACAAGAATGCTCTGAGAGAGAACCTGAGGAATTGGGCTTTGGCTTGTGTGCAAATACAAGTTCTGTCTTGCAGCTCTGCAGACAGAGCTTCCTTAGCCCCACTAAAGCAGAACCAAGATCAGTGCCCAGGGCCAGCTTTCATGTTTCCTGTGTGTCAAACTGGCTTGTGTTAAAAGCAGGAGTTCTTTTCATATCCTTCTGAAAGCAGCTGCAGACTGTAATGAGAAATGACACATGAAACTTGTCTCTTTCTTATGCTTTCTTTTGGCCACTGTTCAGACTTCTCTGTACTTTATAAAATCATGTTTTACTTCAGGTTTTTTACCGTGATTCCTTCCCTTTAAAAGTTTGCTTTTTTAGGGTATATTGGAAACACTCAGTCAGAAGTAGGGGAAAATTAACATAAAATACAGGCTACTGGTGAGGAAAAATGCATGAACCAACAAAGGTGGAACGGGTGATGCTGTGCTTTGCTAACAATTCTTTCCTTCTCAGGTGTCAATATGTACCATCACTTCTGTGATTTCGTCAATCTTTACATTACCCAGCATATCAATAACTCCTTCAGTACTGATGTCAACATAGTCATGTGGGACACTGTAAGTCTGCTGTGCTTTTAACGTGTTTGTAATGAGTTGTGTTTCTGCTTTGTAGAGGCTCTGAAGGCTTTAGTAGCCAATCCCTGGCTTTCCTGTGGGCTTAACCATGTGGAACTGATAAATTTTTGGACCCTTTTAATGCAGGTGCATGAACAAGAGCTGGGGAACAGATTTTCTCTGATAAACCAGGTGGTGTTTGACACTACTCTGTAGCTCAGCTTTTGCTATTACGTAGTTATGGCTTTTTTTGGTGTGACCTCAAAAATAATATGATCACTTTTTCTAATTTATAGCATTTGAACATTTCATGCTGTTTTCTGTAGGCTTTTTTTTTCTCTCAGAATATTGAAGCAGATTTACTCAGCTGTTTCTTTTATATTTAAAAAGAGTGTAGTCTTGCATCTCTCTAAATCAGTAATGTGCAGCCTGTAATAAAGAAAACAACTAGATTAAATCCTTGTATATGTATCAGAACAAGGTCTAATACTTAATTTCTTTAAGTAGCCTTCTTGCAGTTACTTCATCACCTCTCAGAATACCTTGATGACATATAAACCAAGTTTTTACGTGGGGCTGTTTCTGTTGTACTGCTGAGTTGAAACCATGACTGTATTTAAGAGTAATATTAGTTTTACTGTCCAGTGTTTTAAGTGGTGTAGGAGAGTGTTAAACTAAATAATGAAAAACTGAGGAATTCGTAATGTGCCAAATAATGTGTATAATCAGGTCCAGAAATAACATAGTTCTTGACTATGGTATTGTCCCATGTCTGTTTTGTGCTCATGAAGTGCTGTGTTTTCTTTCTGAGTATTTACTGCTAGGACAACCTAGCAATTCAGTAGAGGACTGCTTGCTATTTAATGAGAAACCTCTTTGACTAGAACAGACCCTTTTTTCTTGTTCTATTACATTTTTAAAGATAAAATGCCATCTGCTAGATAAGTGAGCTCTCTAGATGTTATACAGGGACCTGTTAATCCAGAATTTATGGCTTTTTGAAAAGATCAGATGTCAGACAGCATTGTAAATTACTTTGAAAAGCAACTCTTTGTCTTATATCGCATTGTTGAATCAAATAACTCTTTCAAATGTACCATTCAAAGTACTGTCACAGTACCATCATTTTAAATGAGCTTTACCTGCTCAGGCTGCTCGAGTTCATTGCTCTGTACAACCAGGTGATGGCACCAGTCAACTGTCTGTGCTCATCAAAAGGTGGACTTGAGCTTATTATTCATTCTCTTTTTTGCTTTTTTTTAACTTGATGCAATTAGATTTGGCCACATTTCCTAGCTACTGTTCTTATTAAACAGTAATGCCCTTAGATGTAGCTAAAACAAAGCAGAACATGGGGATTGCACTGGGTGTTGGTTTGAAGACTGTCTCTGCTAATGCAGGGAAGAAATGTTTATGAAGCACTTTTAAGGAGGACAGAGAGGGTTAGAAAGTGGTACCTTCATCAGTTCTCTACTTTTAACGTTCTTGTAATACAGATGGCCAGAAAGTAGTTTGGCTTGTAAAATCCATTAAAACCTAATGGCAGAGGAAGGGTAAGGAGGCGCCTCTTCAGCTGAAGGGAATCTGGTGCCCTTTAGATTTTCACATTTCACTGGATATCTGTTCTTTTCCGTGGTCATTTGTAGTCTTACTTTTGAATTTCTTGTCGAGAATATTCCCACATAACTTTCCCAGCAGCCTGAACCAGCCCCAGAGTTGAAAGGAAGCTTTAATTGAGGGAATCTGCACCGAGGCTACTGAGGGCACGTTTAATTGCGTTCAAAGAGCAAGAGGTGGTGACTCAGCCCTGGGATGTGCAGGAAATGTGACAGATTGGAAGGCAAGAGCCCCTGGGGAAAAGCTGATGTTGTAGGGGGTAAATGGTTCTTCAAAGGTTCCACAGTGTTGCAGCAAAGGGAAAAGTTTTTTACTGCCTTGTATAGAAACTTCTTGGCTGTTTCTCCCATCAGATCACATCGTTGCCTTTGGTTTGTGATACATGTGCAATATGCAAGTGCCAGTTCCAAAAGAGAGACAAATGCAAAACAAGCTTGTTTTGACTTTTTACCTCAAACCTTACTGCTGCACTTGAATTCCCAGATGGTTTTTAGTCTCAGGACTAGTCTCGGGAATTGAGGTTTGCACCCTTTACCATCCCTGTGTTTCTGTTACTTCAAATTTAACTTGTGTTCTGTTGTCTCGGGGAGAAGTAGTTAGTACTTTTCTCTCCTGAATCAGAAATTTTAATCTGCTACTGAAGAACTCATCTAGATTGCTAATTTATAGAAGTTTTTATTAAAAATTAACTACCTGACAGGTAATTTGAGTTACCTTCACTGTAAACAGAGAGTTTGGTGTTGCGTAATGTCTGTGTTTTGTGCTAGGCTGTTTTGGGTACCATGATGGTGTTGCACATATTAACTGTGTATTAAAGCTCATGTACAGAACTTGAATCACAAAGAGAGGTTCTGATGTGCATTTATGTAATTATTATGCCCTTGTGTTTTTTGCTTTCCTCCTAGAGCTCGTATGGCTACGGTGACCTGTTCAGTGAGACATGGAAGGCATTTACTGACTACGAAATCATACACTTGAAAACCTTTGACTCTAAAAGGGTATGGAATTTTATATTCTGTTTGAATTCATAGTCACTAGGGAGCAAATATGACAACTTCTCAAGCTGCTTGTGGTTTTGGGTCGTTTCAGAGGAAAGCATTAATACCTCCCATGCATGTTGATGTAATATGAGTATTCTACCTTAGAAACAAGAGTTAGAGCTGTAACCTAATTCTGTGGTGTGTCTATCCTTTATGTAGATGGACCTGTTTTGTGTCCTGAGAGGTGGTACTTATATATGGGTTTTCCTTCTGCAGGACCCATTACTGAAGTTTAGGGGTTTGTCTTTCTAAGTCTTCTGATTCCCCCTGAGGTGTTTCTTTTGCCCAGTAACTTCTGGCATACCTGCTGCTGATCATTAAAAAAAATTTACACCACAGAATGTAACCATTCATTCAGAGCTTATTTTAGTCTCTTAAATCCAGTCATAAACTCATTAACTGGCTTTCTACTATTTAGTTCTTGTTTTTTCTGTTTTGGAGAGTTTTTTTCACCTCTCCCTACACTTGCATCTGTAGCGTCCCAAGTGAGAGCCCTTTTGGGGTCAGGATTGTCTTTGTTCTGTTCATTTGCCCAGTCAAGGAAGTGGGGTTGCTCTTGCTGGGAGCAGTAATTGCTGGCTCATTACAAGCAGGGATCCCAGTGAAGGAGGCAGTGGAAGGTGGCAGTGGGGTGTAACTTCCTGTGATCTCCTTTGCAGGTGTGCTTTAAAGAAGCAGTGTTCTCACTGCTGCCTCGGATGCGATACGGCCTGTTCTATAACACTCCGCTGGTGAGTCCCTTTTAGCCACCCGCTGTTAACGGGATGTGAGTGTGACAGTGTGAAATCTGAGCTGATCAATCCCTCCAATATCCGGCTGAGTTACCGCGGAATGTACCGCAGGGAAGGTCCAGCTCCAAATGGAATGATCTCCCCCCAGTGATCTGGATTTTGAAGTTCTTTAGCTGGTTGTGTGCAGTCCCCTCTGTCACAGCTCAGGAGATGCATATTGTTCCTCTTTAATGGGTGGGCACTGTGAACTTGTATTTTCGCAGAGCACAAGAGCTTGAACACAGTCAGACTTTCCCAATGGTATTTAGCTCATGCATTCAAGCTCTAACACTAAGAGTTATATTTCTTTCTAAATGAAAGTGCCACTTGTGTTGCAGTGAATAGTGACATGTTGAGCGCAGTGCACGGTACTGGGCTTTTGTTCCACAAGAACGGCAAGAAAACTGATCACAAAGCGCAGCTTTCTGAGCGAAATAACTTGGTATATCAACAATTGCTTTTTTTAATTTCAGATCTCTGGCTGTCACGGCACAGGGCTGTTCAGAGCGTTTTCTCAGCATGTGTTACACAGGTTGAATATTACACAAGAAGGACCCAAGGTATGATGACTGAATAATGCAACTGTGATAGGGAGCTGATGGCTCCTAACAGAAAAACAGCATTAGGAAACTGGAGCCAGTGGGGAATGAGGGTGTACTGTGCACTTTTGTCCTTTCCTGTGATACCTGGGATTTTTTTTTTTTCCAGTATGTCAACCTGTTCTGTAGAGGCCTTCAGCAAACATTTGTGTGTATTTGTGAAAGTTGCCCTTTTGTCTTATTTTCCATAGGACAGACTTTAGAACATTCTAAGGGTCTCATCCCTGTATCCATTCTCTGTGCTCAAGGCCTTTGTGTCCTTCCTAGTTAAGTAAGATACGTGTTACACGGTCTGAGAAGGTGCTGCCCTTGGGTCCAGCAGAAGGGACCCCTTGGAGCAGTGCCCTTTATCAATCCTCATAGGTACTGCTGGGCTCGGATCAGCGGAGGGAACGATGGAATCTGGTCCTTCCATCCTTGCCCAGCACCATCTGTGTGGCCCTGGGCAGAGAACTGTTGTACCCACTGGTGGGTTTTGCACGGGGCATTGATGGGCACAGCAGTTCAGGGCTCGCTGAAGGATTTTCCAGAGAGTAGCCCGTGTATTGTGGCTGAGGGGCACCATTCAGAGCTCTGCACAGGCATTTAGTTATGCTTCTCCTGCTGACACTAATGGGAGTCATGCAGTTAAATCTCTTTATTTCACTTGGAACGCTTACCCCTGTGAGTCCAATTAATTAAAAGAGGCAAAAGGAGGAACTGTTAAAGAAGTAAACTGTTTTTTTCTCAAGGATCTTGTGCACAAGCCATCCTGAAAGCTGCTTTCCTGCTTTCAAAAACTGCCATATAATGTGTAATACAAAGGCTCTTTTGTACTGAATAAAATAAACCTTTCAGAAAATATTTCGTTCTTGGTTAATAATCAGACTTTCACAAAGTTTTTGACACTTTGAATCTGTTAGGAAATGCGATGTGAATTTTAAGATGGTTACATCATCTATTTATTACATGTGGAAGGAACATATTTAGTTGCTCAAATATTTGCCAAAAGTAAATATGGAAGTGTCTGGGATTGTTTTTGTGAGGTCTGCCTCTTTAGCTAACACACTGCTCCTTCTTTCTTCTCAGGATGGGAAAATCCGAGTCACGATACTCGCACGCAGTACAGATTACAGGAAAATATTAAACCAGAATGAGGTGTGGTCCTTTTTATTTTTAAAACAGATTTATTAGAAGTTAAGTTTTGCTCATTGGATTGATTTTTTTTTTTTTTTTTT
>VXAY01003431.1:1100141-1162380 GCA_013399855.1 Oxyruncus cristatus
ACATCTATTTGCTGACAAATCTTGGACAAATACGTCCAATGTTTAAATTAATTTCTTCTAATATTTCTTGTAGCCAGTCTCCATTTCTGTGCACCAGACAGTGGACCTTGCTGCCCTTTCTAAATATTGAATGGGAGACTACAAATGTAATACTAAAAGTATTTCCTCTCAGCAAACAGACACTGCAGAGCTTCTGATAAAATTAAATTACTGTGCTTTCAGATTATTTCTTTTATTTACAGCGTCCCCAGTGCTGAAGTCTAACAAAACCTTTTGTAATGTCTGCAGATTGAAATGCATAAGCCATTGTACCTGAGTATGTGCTCTCAAAACTTAATGAATTCTCATATTGATTCATGTTTTCTAGTCATGCAACTTAGTGGACTTACAGTGTAGCTTCTTTTGTGGTAAAATGATAATATTTAGTGTTTTCATACCTGTTTTCATTCTTGCCGTTAAGGCCTGACAAAAATGAATTGGGATTATCGTCCCCACCTTATGTAGGGGGAAACTGAGGTTTGTGTGATGCAGTAGCTCAGTGACAGAACAGACAGAGCAAAGGATTTCTGCTTTATCTGCTGTGCTGCCCTCAGTTCACGACTCACTGCTGCATGTAGTGTGTGTTCTGGTACAGTGCACATGACAAAGGGGGAAGTTAGTTTTATTTTTACCACACTTCTGTAAAAGAAAATGCTTGGCTCTTTCTCCCTCTGCTGACTATGGATTGGAGACTCTCCAAAAGCCCTTTAGTTCTGACACCCAGGTCTAACCTGTTCTCACTTACCGTGTCACTAAGGGTCTGACCTAGTAATGGATTTTTGAAAATCCTTCCAGCTACCAATTCCCTGGTGGGGAGAAGAAGTGTGTGTGAAGTGGTCGGGAGTGCAGGGGAGCAATTAATTGAAGGAGAACACCAAATCATTGTCTTTTTATTCTCCTCCTCAGCTTGTGAATGCTTTGAAAACAGTATCAACGTTGGAGGTCAAAGTGGTGGACTACAAATACAAGTACGTAAGTTGATGGAAGAATCTGGTGTGTGCTGCCGGTGGCTGTGAAAGCTGTTTGCAGGCAGGGCTCTGCCTGTCCCCATGTCCAACCTGTGCAAAATCCAAGGACTGGGAAAGAAGAGTGTTACTGAGGGAGTGGTGAGTGAACTAGTCAAGCACTCCCATCCTATGATGCTCTGCTTAGGAATGAATCTCTAGCTGAATCTCCAAAGCTATTACATGATGAACAAGTTTTGAAATCACTTTTCTCCCTGTTTTGTCCCTTCTCCCTGAACCAGCTGTGTTCCCATCACCCTTTTACATTTGCTAATGCTCTGCAGAAACTGGGGGTCAACAGGGGTTTCTCTTGTATGATGCCAGTGTCTTACTTTATGTGACCCTTAGTTTAGTAAGGAATAATAACTCTCATTTAATGCTCTGGTGGCCCCTGAAGACACCACTTGAGTTCAGTTTGGGGTGCCAGGTGTAGCAGGCACTGTGCCAATAAGGAATGGATTGAAGGAAAAGTTCCCAAATAGTGCATGCCTGTGTCAAATGGCAGCAGCTCCATCTACTCGCTGGTGCTTCCATGGATTGTGCAGGAAGGGTGGAAAACTGAAACAGTAGTGAGAGACCAGTGTTCTGACCAAAACAGAGACGATGTGAGGAAGTTTATTTGTGTACTTCAACATCACTCTGAACTGTTTAGAAACAGTTCAGGTATTTTATGTTGGGTTTTCAGGTGTTTTTCTTGTTTGTTTTGGTTTTCTTTTTTTAAGGAAGTGATGCAATTTATTTTAAAGGCAGGTAAAAAGAAAACCCCGAAGTTACAAAAACATTAACTTGAAAGAAAATATTTTTGAAAGAGATCCTTGTGAACTTTTGAAACCTGTCTGCATTTCTTTGAATTCT
Organism: Oxyruncus cristatus; assembly: GCA_013399855.1. NCBI lineage: Eukaryota > Metazoa > Chordata > Aves > Passeriformes > Cotingidae > Oxyruncus > Oxyruncus cristatus. The sequence continues at coordinate 1,102,040 of VXAY01003431.1, forward strand.
GCGCTGAGTTATTGCTGGCTGCAGCATTTGTGATTCTTAGTATTCTTCCACGAAAAATCAGTTCTCTCTTTCAGTATTCCCTTAAGCTACTTTTGTGCTTTCTCCATGTGCGGGGTCCTTACTGCTGTGGGCAGACCTGCCACATGACCAGTTGTGTTGTGTCGTCTGCAGGGAACTTGAATTTTCAGAGCAACTGAGAATTACCCACAACTCTGATATATTCATTGGGATGCACGGAGCTGGACTGACCCATCTGCTCTTTCTACCAGACTGGGCTGTTGTTTTTGAGCTGTAAGTCTGTCTGTCTTTCCTCTCTATTGTACACAACTGCTTGTGTCTGTTCCTGTGTGTTAATGAGGACCCTCCCTTGCTAGTATTTGACCAGAATGCTTGTCAGAAGAGCACTGAATTCTCCATCCTGGGAAATTTTGCTGTGGGAAGGCTGCAGAGCTGGTGTTTGGCAGCCTAGTCTTGGCTTGAGACTATTTTGTCCAGTCTCCAGATAAAGTTCAGAAACCCAAAGGTTTTTTTCACATGTCCAAGAGCTGCTGCAGTGGGACGGGGACTTGTCTGACATGCAGATGTTCCTCGAACTGCCTCCTAGGCCAGTTGTTGTTTTCAGCTGAGCAGAATTAGTCCATGGTTTTGGTGCCTTGGAACTGAACAACAGACATTTCAACTTGCAGAGTTTTTTTGCGTTTCATCCTGGTAAACTTCAGCACAGTGTGTGTGGGTAAAATACGATTTTTTTTTTATGCCTGTCCTTAGATACAATTGTGAAGATGAACGTTGTTACCTGGATTTGGCAAGGCTGAGAGGGATTCATTACATCACCTGGAGGAAAAGGAATAAAGTATTCCCTCAGGATCGGGTAATGATGGTCACTGCTGGGAGGGTGAGGTGCTCTAACTGAAGCATTTTGGGGTTATCTTGCTTTACCTATCTATGTTCTGGTATTTGAGATAAAATTTTCATTCTTTAGACAAAATTAACTCCTCTGATGTGGTAACAAAATTGTTTCATAATGGCTGAGGGCAGAAGAGAAATGAAATTAATTTGCTATTAATCCAAGCCATCCATAGCACTGCTGTTCTGCAGTTACTCTGCTGATTCTTTTGCCTCAGAGCAGATCAGTGGATCAGAAAGAATAAATGAAAATGGCAGATGCTCAATATTTTTTCTTGCTTTTTTGAATCAAGATGCATTATTTTTTTTTTTTCTGTCTAAAATTCCTTATCTCGTTTTTCTAGGGACACCACCCAACGCTGGGAGAACATCCAAAATTTACAAACTACTCCTTTGATGTGGAAGAATTTATGTACTTGGTGCTTCTGGCTGCAAATCATGTTTCACAGCATTCCAAGTGGCCATTTAGGGTAAAACATGATGAATTCTAGATTAGATTTCTGACTGAAATACTGTTTTTGAATAATCACAGAATGGCCTGGGTTGGAAGGAACCTTAAAGATCACTCAGTTCCAACCCCCTCCCATGGGCAGGGACACCTTCCACTAGACCAGGTTGCTCAGAACCCCATCCAACCTGGCTTTGGACACTTCCAGGGGTGGGGCAGCCACGGCTTCTCTGGGTAACCTGTGCCAGGGTCTCACCTCTCTCACAGGGAAGCATTTTTAACTTGTATTTAATCTAAACCTGCTCTGTCTCAGTTCAAAGCCATTCCCCCTTGTCCTGTTACTCCATATCCTTGTCCAAAGTCCCTCTCCAGCTTTTTTGTAGCCCCTTTAGGCACAGGAAGGGGCTCTAAGGTCTCCCCAGAGCCTTTTCTTCTCCAGGCTGGACTCCCCCAGCTCTCCCAACCTGGCTTCAGAGCAGAGGGGCTCCAGCCCTCGGATCGTCTGCGTGTCCCTCCTCTGGACTTGCTCCAACAGGTCACTGATCTCCATTTGGACATCAAGCCATTGACCACAACTCTGAGTGCAGCCACACAGCCAATTCCTTATCCATCCTCATAATGCTCCATAAAGATACTGTAACAACAGGAAGCAAAGTGCTGTTGTGAGATGTGTAAACTTCTACGAGGGAAGTAACCCGTCTTTAATTTGTCACACCACTCCTTAGCATCGTACCTCTATTTTTCAGGACTCTCTTGGTTTTTGCACTGTATTTTTGCATTCCAAATTCTGAAATACCCATCTTTATACAAAGATATGTCCATCCATTTCATGTAAGGTTTCCTGGGGTAGATACTGGGTCAAGAGACTCTGGCAACTCCTATTTTAAGTTTAGAAACACTTTCACGTTAGAGAGCACTGTCGTTTGTTTTCACATTTAAATATAAACTTTGATTCCTCTCAGTTGTAAGTGCTCAAATATATAATGGGTCAGAGCAGTAGGTTCAGTCAGACTTTGTCTCAGAGCAGGGCAGTCTTTTTCTAAGTGAATACTTAAAGCTTCAGGTAAACTGGGTGTTTCCTACTTTTTCACATAAACCAGCATGCTGCATTGCAAAACTTGAGCAAGTTGGAATAAAACTTGAGTCTTCTTGAGGATGATAAAGGGAATGGACTTCTATTTTTTCATGACAAATGATGTGTACAGTGTCTTTCAGCTACAGCTGAAAGGAAAGGAACTCATGAGGAACCTTGGAGTCATTAAAAGCCTAATTGTTAATATTCTTGTTTCCTCAAAATGTTGAAGAGACAATCTAGAAAACTTCTTAAAACCTTCCCAAAGCCAGTAGCACAGTTCACTGTTTCCAATCAAGGAAATACTAAGCCAAAGCCGAGTTCTTTATGAAATCCACCCCCCCAGGGCTGACATGTTTGTGCTGGTGGGGAAAAAAAAGAGAGTAGTTGTGTTCCCCTAAGTGGGGCCAGAAGGATGTGTGAAAGAATTAGGTCCAGTGAGATAAAAAGCAGAGTTCTGTGTTAAATTTTAGATTTTTGGGGGGAATGTGTTCTGCAACTGGAGTTGCAGTTCATCCATGCAGTGCTGGTGGCACGAAGCAGAGCACACATTGGTATGGAAAAGCAGGAGAGTTGCAGTGAACGTGAACATTTCACTGGTCTAATTGCAGCTGTTACTGACTTCCCTTCTGCAGCAGTCGTAGGCAATTTCACAGAGTGTGGGTGCATTTACTGACCTGCCTGTGCTGGGAGGGATGAGTTACTGTAAGCACAATTTCCATATAGATCTCTCATGACCTTAAGCAGTGTATAGGGAAAGCTGGATGGAGCTGAGACCGTCATATATCTTGTGTATCTGGTGCAATTCTTCCTGTAGTGTGTTGTTGCACTGAGGGAGAAAACTGTTTCACTTTAAAGAACCGTAGAAGCAAAATTGCACTTTTTGACATAAGGAAAAAAAAAAAAAAGCCCTTGAGAAATACAATTTCCTGTATTTGTGTCTGTGTGGGTTTTTTACCTTGTGGGATTTTTAAAGAGAAAAAAAAAAATGTATAAAACTTAAGTCAGTAAAATGCTTGAGTTTGAATGAAACCAAGTCAAAATAAAGAAGACATTTAATTATGAAATGCATGCGAGAGTTTTTTATTAAAAAGCTTTTTAATTAAAAAAATCGGTCGTACTTCGCCAGGTTTTAGAGGCAAATGTTTGAAATATTATTAATTGCGTGGAGTCACGTGTCTCTGCTTTCTCCTCCGTGACAGCCTGGTGTTCTGAGATCCAAAGTGACACTCGGATCTCTTCATCTGGGAATCATTTAGAGGTAATGCTGCCATCCTGCCCTGATGGCTTTGGTGCCAGGCATTTGGAGATTGGTTTGTGGAAGTGTTTGTGTGTGTGTAATGGTGCAGGTGATGCTGCTGAAGGCAGCGTGTGGGTGCAGCCGTGTGCTTGAGTCTGTGCAGAAGCAGCTAATGAGGAGCTGCTCTTTCAAGTGATCACTAAAACAAATGGTTGAACATATGCATGGAGGGGAGCCTGCAGGAACTTAATCCAAGGGCAAAATGTCCTGCCAACGTTCACCAGTTTCAGCAAATTTGAGTGGAGTATCAGCAGTTGATGGCTGGGGTATTATCCAGCCTTTATGGCTTAATATTGCTGGGATGAAAATACTGGGTTTGTTGATTAACTTTACAAATAGTCACAAAATTATCTTGGCAGCAGAAGAGGTTTGGTTGGATGAATGGGGTTTTTGCCAATGAATCCTGAGAGAGTTTGGACAAAAGCAAAGATCTGGCCTGTGGCTTTCTTCCAGAGGGTCTGGGCCATGTCTGTCTGTCTGGAAGCTGGAATTTGAGGGAATCCATGAGACTTTTGGGCCACCTGTTCTTTGGGCAGGATATAGCTCTGGATTACGTTTTCCTAGCAGACTATGGAAATCTTGTTCTTGCTATTTCTGATTTTTGTTTGTTTGTTTTGCTCTCTCCAGTTTACCCAAGTTTAGAATCTGTTTTTAACTTGCACACTGGCGTCGGTGTGATGAATTTCATTTTGGGACTTCACATAATGTTGCCAATCCTGAACACTTATTGTATCTTGTGCAGTGTAAACTGGGGGCCGGATTTGAAATAAAAAATAATTTATGGATGCACACGGTGTCTTTCCTTTTTACTTCAGAAGGCTTCAAGATGTAATTTCGGGTTTTTGGTAAGTTCTGTGGGTAAGTGTGAGAAATGGTTTGTCATGGGGAGGTGGCAAATCAGGATTATTAATCTTAAGAGTACAATTATAAGTATTACAGTAATACATTTTTAAAAGCAATTAAGTAATAATAGAATTATTTAATTTTTGCTGTTAATCTTACCAGTACCATTAATGAGATAACTCAGGGTTTAGAATGTCTCTTAATCTTGTATTTTTTAAGGAGAAAAAAGGAAGGAAACGTTCTCCTTGAGAGCTTTTTATGTGCTCAGAAGGGTAAAATGTTTGATTTCAACATTGAGTAATTGTTTCAATTTGCAGTGTTTGCCTTAAGTTGTGCTCTTACTTTCTCTGAACACATGGATTGGGCTTTTTGTCTGAAATAAATGAACTGCTATTAAATACTCTCCAGCTTTGGCCCTGAAATGGTCACAGAAGCTGGTTTTTTTGGTGTTCATTTGTGCATTCTCCTTGTTCTGGCCTGGGGTGGTTGCCACAGTTGGACAGAGCTGACAACATGTTCATAGATGTGTATTTTAGTTGGCTGTTGTCCTGTCTTAGAAAAGTGTTTTTGTAATATAAAAATATAGATACAAAATAACCTTTATATATAAATAAACTGCAGTAATATATAAATATACATAATATTAACTATTTCGGTTATTACCATTGTCTTCTGGATAAATGAAATTAAGATATAGTTTGCAATTTATTTTTGAGCTTTATTCACTTACATTTTCTTGGTTTCTCTTCCCCTTCCAATCATTCCGTGGCAAATCAAAAAGGAGAAGTAGCAAAAAGGGAAAATGACACTGTTACAGAGACTAAATTTGCTTTTAATATGTATAACTTCTACAGTGGCATTGTTCTTTACCTTGGGTATTTTTTTAAAATCAGATCTGGTTTGGGCCCTTAGAAAAGTGTTCATTAATGTAGTACATAAAGTCTATAAAGCTTTTGAGTAGTGGGTGACAAATCAATTGTCTGGAGCTCAGCTCCCCCATCACTTGGGAACAAAGCAGTGTCAGGAATATTAATTCTGGCTGCCAGGTCTTTGAGTGTCGGATTTTTTGAAAACTGAAGAAAAGATGACGTTCACTGGTGATTTGAAAACAAAAAGTTCAGCATGCATCTGTTATTTTCCAGTTTGTCCTGATAATAATGTCACTGTCGAATACAAATGCTCTCAGTAAAGACAACATATGGGAAAAAATGAAATGTTACCAAACCAGACATCACTGGTGCAGCCTGGGGGAAAGGGGGCTCAGGGGGGACCTTCTGGCTCTCTGCAACTCCCTGACAGGAGGGGGGAGTCAGCAGGGGCAGTCGGGTTCTGCTCCCAGGGAACAGGGGACAGGATGAAAGGAAGTGGCCTCCAGTTGCACCAGAAGAGATTTATACTTGATATCAGGGAAAATTTCTTCACCTAAATAGTTGTCAAGCTCTGGCACACCCTGCCCAGGGAAGTAGTGGAGTCGCCATCCCTGGGGGTATTTAAAAGACGTGTAGCTGTGGCACTTCAGAGACGTTTTAGTGATGGCCTTGGCAGTGCTGGGTTAATGGCTGGACTCAGTGACCTAAAAGGCCTTTTCTGACCTAAATAATTCTCTGGTTCCACGCTGGTTAACACCAGTTCAGCACTTGAAATCTGCTTTCTGTGCTCCTGTACTCCCAGGCAGTGCCGTGGCTGTGCGTGGTGTTTCAGCGAATCTTTCAGAAGAGCTCACTGGCACCTGCTGGGAGGTGACAGCCTGGTGTCCTGCTGGTCCCAGGGGGCTCTGCAGACCGGGAATGCCCCTTGCCTTGGAGGGACATCCGATTTCCAGGTAAGGCAGGCGAGCATTCACTACCTATTGTGGCAGAGTGCAGTAGGTGTCACTAGAGCCCTTTCCAACGTTCAAAGGGAATCTCATTCCAGATGCAGAAGCCGCTCACCGAGGAGCACAACAAAGCAACCGCTCCTGCAGTCATGATTTTGTTTTCCACCCTCCTGTTTGCAGAAGGAAATACCTGTGAAAGAAATTAATCCAGGGAGATTTTACCTTTTAGCCTAGGGTGATTCGGATGGTGTAATATCGGTATATTTTTCTTCAGGTTTTCTTTAAGCAACTTAGTTGGTGTTGGAAAATAATGGCAGCTTTTGTTTCAGTTCAGTAAAAATTTTTGGTTAATCTTTTGTAGCAAAATGCTGCTTCTCATTTTGTTCTAAAAACACTTTTTACCAAATTGTCACTGTTTAGTAGTTAATGAAATTCCTGTTTTGCTGCATAGTCTTGATTTCCACTTAGGCAACACATAACCCGGTCATGCCATATATCCTGCACCTTCCTGTACCAAATCACTTGTTTTTTAAAGAAAAATAGGTTGGTTTTGTAGATTTCCCCCTTTCCAAACTAATTCCACAGTTGGTCTTTTAAAAGGGAGTTGATTAACTTTTCTTTGCAGCTTTGGGAAGCTTTGAGCAGGCTCAGGGAGGGCTGTGGTGTCTGGCCTTGTCCCTGCACATTGGTTAAAGCCAGTGGAGATGATTTCCCTGCCTCACATCTGATCCACAGCTTTCAACAGCCGAGCAAAGTAAAAATAAGCTTCAAATGTTAATATAGGATAGTAATTGTTTGAACTGTCATGCAAGAAGGGTGGAAAGCAGGTGAGTTTTGCAATATGATGGAAGCACTGAAGGAGGGCAGATGTGACGCAAGAACAGGACATCTGTCCTCAGCTTTGACAGTTGATTTGGGTTGAATCAGGGCTCTTTGGTGTCTCCATGTGTGAAGAAACCTCAGAACTATCATTTTGCTTTTGGTGGTGCAGGGTGAGGACAGTGAAGGTCAGTAACTGACTGGTACAACTTGGCATCTCTCTGCCATTCTCCACAGATCTGTGTCAGGTGAGGAACTTGGACAGATCCTGAACGTTCAGAGAAGTGTGGGCGGCTCTGGTGGAGACGGCAGCAGGTGTTATCCCTGTTTGACATTTGATTTTTTTGCATCTTGGAGGTAATTAAAATCCTCATCACGGGGATGTGTCAGGTGTGGTAACCTGCCCTGGTTCTTGGGACATGCAGGAGGTGGCTGTGCCCGGGGTGGGGAGGGATGGTCACGCTGGTCAGGGCTCTGTGAGGATCTTGGCACCAGTCAGAGGGCAGTGGTGACCACACTGGCCATCGTTCAGAGCATCCATCAGCACCAAGGCGTGTGTGCCGAGCTGACAGCTCCCAATTGTTTCCTCACCAATTACCGCGCCGGGGCCTTGATCGCGTAATGAAATGTGCCTCCTACCCATCACTTCATCTTTGTCAAACTGACTGGGTGTCCTTAGTTTGTTATGACTGGGAGAACTTCAGCGGCGTCAGAAAAATAAGCAAGGCTGTCTCTGGTGTGAAAGGCTTAAAGGAGGGGTGGATGCTGTTAAATAAAAATGCCTCAGTCCAGATGAAAATGTACATGGAAAAAAAACCCTCACAGGCCAGCTGAGCCCTCTCAGCTCTGTCATCATTTGGGACCCAGTGGGGGATGAGAAGAGTAAGAACTTTTCTTTTGCTAGACGTCTTTATACTTAGTAAAGTATTCAGGCTTTCTTATAATTTATTCATTGTGGTCTAGCATAGTCTAAAATATCAGACCTTCCCCCTCTGTCCTTTTACATACGCATTTTTGATGCCTCTTAATTCATTATTTAATCAGCCTGTGTTCTACTTTACAAAATACCCTCCTCCCCAGTGCCTTAGTGTTACCAGTTATTTGCGTATCCATGTCAGTGGCTTTCCAGCAGGGAAGGAGCAGGGTGGCTGGGATGCTGATCCCCCAGCCTTGCATCCTCTACCAGCGCCAGCTCTCCTGCTTGGGGAGGAACAGAGGGCTTGGCAGTAAAAGAAGCTGGGCAGCCAGAGCTTGAGTGCTGCAGCTCCAGCAAAGCACTCGAATATGTGCTGAATATGTGTGTTGCTTTGAAGCCCGGGAGCTCTTCTGAGAGAGAAAGTGGCTCAGTGGCACTTCAGAGAGGGTGGGAGAATGGGACACGGCAGCGCTCAGCACCCAGACGGCTGGGTGGAACCCCTGCTCCTGCTGGGACCTGGAGCCCCACTCCGGGGACTCCATGAAAATCCATTTCCCCATCACATCCCATCCTGCAGCAGCAGCTGAGTTAGCGTGGGTGAGATGCAGGGGCTCCCTTTGGTGGAAGTGCACCTGGAGCGCAAAGTATTCCCTGTCTCGTCCTTAATTACAAAGCTGGAAAACTGTCAGCAGGAGCATTTGCAGCTGAGGAAGGTATCTGTACATTGTGAAGCCTGAGCGATGCTTTGATGGCAATTCTTGCAGCAGTCTGTTTGCTCCCTGGGTATGGCGTTTGGATCTCTGCCAGCTGTGCCATTCCAGCCCCCCCAGATTCCACGTGCAGCGCCTGCGAGGCGGGTCTGCCTCCGGGAACGGGGAGTCCGGAAGGCGTCGTGGTCGTAGCACTGCTTTTCCCTGACAAAAGAAAACGGGGTAGTTGGTCCAATGCACAATATTGAACCTCCTAATTTAACAACAACAAAAAAAAAGGTTAAGTAAATTAAGAGGAACACAACTACTTCAAACCTCCTGCTTATGCCCTTAGTTGCAAAACTGCCCTGGATATTGTCAACTGAGTGGTTTTAACATTCCAACAAAAGAAAAAGTCAGGACTATTTGACCTGTTAGTGCATTCAAGTAACCTGTTAATACTTTGGAGAAAACATTTCTGAATGTTGCGTAATAAATCAGTCTTTGCTTACTTAATAGCCACAATGTTTTCCTTTTGAGTTAGGAACTCATGAGAAAGTCTAGGACTGAAAACAAGAACTGACAGCTTTCTGGTCATTCAATGTAAGTTGCATTTCGTTGATCATATCTGAAGGCATTTAATATTAGCTTTGTGCAACATCAGTCGAGGATGTTGTTGTTGCTTTGGGGACAACAGGAGGAAGCACAATCCCTGTTTGCGTGGCAGGAGCTTGTTCTCAGCAGAAGGGACTTGGCTGAGGACATCCCAGATCCCACTGACTCAGCACTTGGCTAAATATTTTTGCCTCATGTTTTAAAAAAAATAAACAATTTTACTTATTTCTAGGGCTGTCGGGGTTTGCCCCCTCCTGACAAAAGAGTGTTTATTTGTTCTCATACTTACTTTCTCCCAGCTCTCCAATATCATGTTTGCACAGTTGATACTCCTCTGCTGGCAGATTATTTTTAATAGAGAGGTTTATTAAAGCATCTTTCATGAGAATATTTGCATTGTAATGCAGGTCAGAGTGCTGCTGGGTGAGAAAGGTTACTCCTGAATGCAGCAGTACAGTGAACTGCTTATCAAATTTTATGCTCGGAACATTTAGATGAGGAAGGATAAAAAGGAATGTGACTGTGGATCCTGTGTAGATCCTCTTGCTAATCCCACCGTGGGTGAAGTCTTGCTGGACACTGACATGTTGTGAGGCAAGTACAGCACGTTCCATGCAGCTTTTTTTGTCCCCCAGCTTATCTTTCCATCACTTTTTAAATTCTGGTCATCTACATTCTTCTATTTTAAAAATTTTGTTTCCTTTTTCCCTTTACAAAGAAGACATCTCAAGTTTCTCTCCCTGGAGGCAAGTGTCAATTTACATCCAGTCTATTCAGTTACTCTGGGAGTTAATCAGGCCCAGACTGCTTCTTTTTGGTGTTTGCTTTTTTTTTTTTTGGCTATATTTCGAATTTTTGCCACCAGTCTGAGATATAGGACTCAGATGGGGTCCCACAGCACTGACCTCACTGAAATCCACAACTTGTCCTTCCTGGGATTTCAGTGGCACTAAGATTGTGTCAGAGGCAGGGTCTGATGTCACTGAACATGGGGACACTTCTCCCAGCCAACACTCCACAGAGGAAAGTTTTGGCAGGGCTGTTGTAGTAAGCTCCAGTTAATTTTGTTCTTTTTCACTATTAATTATTATTGGAAGCAATTTCCAGTGAATTTAAATCCTCATGTCTATGCAGTAGGGCTGCGTCGTGCTCTGGGTGTGTTTATTTTTCTGTGTGTCTGCTCATGCAGATTTCCTGAGCCCCTGGAGTTTTCCTAGCTTCTTTCTGGTATTTGACATTTATTCTTTGTGTGCTTTTCCAGCTCATTAATTTATTAAACATCAAGGGTGATGCAGTTCTTTGATCCTCTTAAAAATTAACCACCTACGCCTGTCTCTTAACCAGTTCTTGAGCCAGAGAAATATTCCCTCTCTCCTGGACACTTCAGCTCATCAACAAACTTTTGCCAGTGCATTTTCCTGAGAAGTTTTCAAATATCATATGATTTATATGTGAGTTTCCCTTGTTATTTTTCAGATTTGCATGTGGAAAGGTGCAGTTTTCTCTACAGAAATACGCTGTTCACCCAGGTGTGTGTAACTTACTGACTTCTCAAAATAATCAACTGCCTCAGCAAGTTAAAAAAAGACATGATGGGGAAAGGGGTTTGTATTGAGAATTTCTTAAAGAAGGGGGACACGTGATGTGAACGGGAAGGGATCTCCGTGCTGGAGGCTCAGTTGCCCTCTCCTTGCAGAGCTTTTGGGTGAAGCCACCTGGCCCTGAGAATTTGCACTTTCCCCTGTGCTGCTGACTTGGGGGATGCTACACCTCCCTTCTGCCAGAAACTCCTGGGTGTCCCCCATGCCAGGTCCAGGGTTTGAATACTTAAATGTCCTCCTTGATTCCTGTCCGTGTTCCCAATGGTTGTTTGGGTTTTTTTTGGTGTGTGCTCTCTTCCTATAGGAGATAAAATACATCACTACAATGTCCCACAGCCCCTAAAACCAAATGGTCCAGGCAGAGTTTACTGCTGAACTTTGTTCCCCTGCAGGTGGGAGCTTCCCTCCCTGGAAGGAGCCCTTCCAAAAGCCGCCTCCGAGTTGCTAAGAAACAGCTTGTCACCGTGGCATGGGCTGTAATCAGTTGTGTACAGGTAATTAGAAGTCACTACTGCTTTATTATTAACTGTTTGTTGATTTTTCTTTTTCTTTTAAGTGATTTTCCTCCCTGTCCCCAGAGCGTTCAGCGCTCCTGGTACACCTGCATCAATTATGCATCGTTGGTGCGATTTTTCTTCCTATGGAAACTTGGCTTCCAGAGGCTCTTTGTGGTGCTCCAGCCATGACCTAACCCTCCTTTGCTGAATAATTCCTACCGAGACAACACAGTTTCCCCGCTGTGTTTTCCACGCTGCCGTGTTTCAGCAAGGCAAATAAATCAGGCTCTCTCCTGCCACCAGGCAGCCTTGTTTGCTCAATTTTGCTGTTCCATTTCTTGCTTTATTGAATAAGCATGTATTTATGTACCTTGTGTCCTTTTCCTGCCTGCCCATTTTTTATTGGACTTCTCTATTGGCCGTGCGGTTGGGTTTTCCTGACAGGGTTTTGGATCTTAAAGTGCTGTTTCTTCAGACCAGCTGTCACTTCTGTCCTAACCTTGTCCCACGAGGTCTCTGTGCATCGCTTACGTGTCTAGCTCTGCCTGCCTGATCTAAGTGCCCCTTCACCTTCTCCTCAGCTCTTTCGGTTTTAATACCTTTTACGTGAAATCTTGCTGGGATTTTCCCCCTCCTCTGTAATTAAGGTGACTCTCCTATTTTTGGCACTCTCCAAAAAACCAGCACCCATGCAACGAGCTTCCCTCACAGCCCCTGAGCTCCTCTTTGTGCCGGTGCCTTCCACAGGCAATGCTGAGCCCACGTCTCTCCAGGGACCAGCAGGGAGATGCTGCTGCTCCAGCCCCGGTCTTAAATCTCATCTCCAGTAATAGAAGCAGCCTCCAGCCCCAGACTGAGGCGGTTACTTTAACACACCTCAGCCTGCGATGGAGCCGTAGCTGCGGCTCCCAGGGCAGCTCACAGTGGTTCTCGGGGGGCCTCGTGCTCGAACAGCTGGCAGCAGCTGGGGAGAGATGTGAGTGCACCCCGACACTGGGGATGTTGTCCCCCACCTAACGAGTTCAGACTCTAGGACTGAAGAGGAAGGTTTTTGTGGTGATTCACCAGTTTGGGAACGTGCCACTTGGCGGGATTTCCTCCCACCCCAGATCCCCCTGGTACCTGATGTGGGGTAACAGAAAACCTTTTCCCTAATGGCTCATACTTCTGCTTAGTGACCACCTGCCAAATTTGATGTCAGGAGATGCTGAGATCTGTAGGGCTGAAAGTTGGTGTCTAATGAAGGGACGTCAGGAAGCGAATGAGGTTTTTATATCCCGCGCAGCCGAACGCCGGGATGTTATTTATAGCTGCTCACTTGCACCATAAGCACCTGTAGAGACTTTATTCTTCAGCCTCTCAGTGGAATCACAAATGACAGAAAGAGCTGAAGGTGTAATGACCCTTGAGGCAGGAGAAATTATTTACCAAACCGTAGATAAGGCGACAGATCTCTCCTGCACTGTGTTTAGGGCATCCAATCTATTGCAGATGTTACCATAGTCATGCTGTTTAATTTAAAATTGCCCTGCCTTCCTTGTGTCTCAAATTCTTTTCTTGGGAAACTAAATCCTTTCATAACCTAAATGCAGCGGAGGAGATGAAAGCGGCTGGTCTGGGGATGTATATGGCCATTCCAAGGGAGCTCTATGTAATTGTTTTTTAAAAGGACATGCTTGCTCTTTTTTTTTTTTTTTTTTTGGTCTGGTTTACGCTGGTTTTGTTGTTTGTGATATGTTTTCTGTCATATGCTCCTTATCTGGCAATAAAAAGTTACCAAGATTAAAAACCTTCGTTAATTTATAACAGGCGTGGCAAGAGCTCTTCCCATTTTACTGACTTTGCAACCTCTGTAACAGATATAATACGGGGATTATAAAGGAGTGGTTACCATTGGTTTCCTGGAATAATTTTCTTTGGGCATGGGTCAAAAGGATAAGGATTAACAATACTATTAGGCATTGCAGACAGTAGCCCCGTCTGTTTGCCTCTGGCTTTTAAAATCTGTCTCTTAACAGGGCAGGTGACTCTAAAGTAAAAGACTTGCCACTGTCCAGAACTGAACATGGTCCCTGACCCTAAAAACCTCATTCACTTCAGACAAATCTCTCCCTGCCAAACACCCAATAGGTCTTTGCTGAAATCCGGGAAGGATCCCAGCTTCCTCTAAGTGTGAGGAGACTGATTTATACTTGCAAGACTTTAAATGATCGGTCCCAATTTTTTTTATGTGCTTTCAGCTGCAATGCCGAGCAGGGAGCTGTGTAAATCTCTCCAGTGTGAGCTTTACTTATCACTTATCAATCACATGTGAGACCTAATTTTAGTTTTCCCCCTTCTGAGGCAAGGTTTGGGAAGCTCTCAATGGATGTCAAACATATGCAGCTGGAGGTAGCCCTGGGGATTAATTTCACCCATGGCTTTTTCAGCTCTCTGGTGAGACCCACAGCGTAAGAGAAGCCATTTACCCACAGGTCCTGGATTGTTCTTCCTGGTGGTGCTGCAATCAAAGCTGTCAAGGAAAATGATCTATGTGCAATAGCTTGATTAGACTTGTCCTGAGATACTTCCACGCTAAAGGATTTACAGGTCTTAATCAGTCTGCATTAACCGTGATGCTCTTGTAGTTGATCATGGAAAGAAAGCAACTGTTGATTGTACTAAAAGCATTAAGTGACCTCTGCTAATTAAAAGATAATGTCGGTGCCACTGAGTGGAGTGCCTGGGTCTTTAGCCTTTTAGGTAGACATTAAATGAAAATCAAAGAGTTTGTAGGAAATAATTGTGGTAAAGGTAAGAGACTTGTTTGTGGAAATAGCAGGTCATGTTGGAGTAAAAGTTATTTAATCCATTAATGATAGCTAATATGCCAGAGAACCAGCAATTTGCTGCAAAAGAACAAGCTTCCTCCCCAGTTGTGGGATGTCTTCACTTATTCTGCCTTGGCTGGAGCATTTTGCTTGGGAAGCCTATGATGTAGTAGATCCACTGTGTCCCTCTCTTCTCCATAAATAAACTAAATGTGTTTCCTCACAAATTCATGTCACCTTTTAAATGACCCAGACGTTCAGTGTTAAGCTCTGTGTTCAGTAATCATGTAGTCAGTGTCTACAAATGCAGTCTTACTTGCCTTTTTTCATTAATCTTGGTGTCTGGGAGAGAAAACAAGACAGGTGGAATAACTATGTACAAGCACATCCCTTGCTCCTTGGAGACCACAGGTGGTAAACATTATCTTCTGCTTTCTATATTTATATAGATGCAGAAGGAAAGCCCTTTGGACAGAGAAGGAATGGCACAAATTCTGTAAGAAATCACCTGAAAATGCTACACACCCACGTCCTCTGAGGAGCCCTGGTGGACCGAGAGGCATTGGAGGAGATCCTGAAGCAGTTGCTAAAGGTGCAATATAATTTTTCAGGTTTGCATCTCACTCTTTGACATCTTTCTCTGTGAGAAGAAACAGAAGGAAGGACAACTGGTTTTTTTTTTTTTTTTCCACATGGAAGAAATTAAATCCCACGTTTATATCCCAGGGAATATAGAGGGGAACATAATGGTTCAAAATGTGGTGTTGAGAATGAGGTTGACTCCATGCATAAAGCAGAGGCTTCATAGGGAGGAGAGGGGAGGTGTCTGCTTCTCTTCAGATTAAAAGAAATGTTCTGGAAGCCCAAGGTAATCTATTCCCAGGCAGTTTGTAACTGAGCTTCACAGCTGCCAAATTGCATTTGATCACATTCAGCATCTCTAGCTGAGGAGGCTGCAGGGTGAGGAGCAGCACATCACGGGGTGTGAAGGCGTCTGAGCCAGCCCTGGCTGTGGTCTCTGTCAGAGGCTCCATCCAAGGCATCTTCCCTGGCAGAATATGCCTGATTTGCCACCATCCCAAAAGCTGCAGGACAAGGTGGGCTGAGCCTCTGTGGCGCTGCTGATCTTTTGGCCAGGAAATCAGTGCTGGGATGAGCTTGTGAGCTACAGACCCAGCTGCTACCACTGATGGTGCTGCAGCATCTGTGCCTGTCACCCCATCCCTGTGGGTAGGAAATCCCACCATTGGGGATAGGAGATCCCCTTTGGTGGCACGTGACCCCTCCTGCCTCTGTGCCGAGTGTGCAAGGCCAGCAGGCTCCAGGGGCACACCCTGGGCATCACTGCATGATAGTCATGGAATCAGAGAAGGAATCGTAGAATCACTGAATGGTTTGGGTTGTTCCATGTTGTTTCGACTGCCCCTGCCAAGGGTCACCTTCCACTACACCAGGTTGCTCAGAGCCCCCTCCAGCCTGGCCTTGAACACTTCCAGGGATGGGGCATCCACAGCTCGTCTGGGCAACAAGAGTCAATACTCACCTCGGGAAGGGCAGCTCTGTCATTGTCTCACAAACAGCCCGGGCTGCTCCACACCGACTACCCCAGGCTGCCTGGAGCAGGAGCTGGGAGCAGCTCCCGGTTTGGCCGTGTTAGGAAGTGGGAGGCACGGATCTGGTATTGCAGGGAGAGCAGCAGCAGCACCACCGCCGTGTGAGCCCCCTGCCTGCGAGCTGGGAGAGCATCATTTCAGGGCCAGGGATTTCCTGTCAGGCAAAAGAGGGGGAAGTTTTCAAACAGAAAACAGTGATTTTTCCCAGTGCCGGCCACCCACCCACCTTACAAGATGTATTGTCCATCTGAAAGGAAATCAAAATGGTAGGTTTTGACATAAATATCCCTTTTGTAGAAGCCTTCCCCCCACCCCTCCTGCTATTTGGCAACGGAAAGTTACATCTACTTATGTGAAACCTGAAGAATTTTCACTTTGAAAACTTTCAACTTTGGAAACGTGCCCCTTCTGTCTACCCTTAGCACTGAATTTCGTGGAATCCACCCCTTTGTTGCACTGAGGTCTCAGCAGTGCCTGATGCCTCGTTTCTTGCTGTTTTACAATAAACTCCCATTTTCAGTGTTTTTTAAAGAGCAATATGTACACCTGAAGGTATTTTAAAGAAACGATTTAAAAGGTTATAAAAAATAAAATAAATACTTGGCATCGAGATTCTTGGAGAGCATGATGAATATTTTAATAGTTAAAAATCCAGCCAGAGAGAAATGAAAGGATTTAGTGCTCTAAATAAAACTCTTTGTGGGTTTTAATGTGCAAAAATGGACAACAATGGCTTTAAAACCTCTCCACAAATACTTACATCTATGCCCTGGTATACTCTGTGTATCTTATATCCGTAGTCAGTAATGGTCTGTTATGTCTTTTTAGATGCTGAGGGAAGGCATTACACCATTTTTCTCCTCTAGGACTTTGAATAATAACCTTTAGGTTTTGAGCAGAGAGTTTGGACCTGTGGGAAGAGAGTCATGGATGTGAAGCTCATCCTCAGCCTCTTCATTCTCAGAGTTCTTGTATCCTGTGATGGAAAGGAAAACCAGAGGGAGGGGAGTGGGAGGTTTGGGAGGTGATCATTCCCACACAGAGCAGCTCAGGCAGCGTAAATTTTGAAAAGCTCTGTGCTCACGGAACTTCTATTTGTCTTGTGACTGCAGTAAGTTTCAGACCAACAGTGGGATAATGTTTGGTTGTATCACTGCTTAACGTCTCCACCTCTGTCTCTCCCACACACATCCCAACACACCTGGAAGAAAAGAAGCTTTTCATAATATCAGCTATGACAGAGGTGAAGAAGTGCTTGAGTTCTTATTTGTGTAACTGGGCAACTCACTAGCTAAGAAAGCCTTTTAATTTTTTTTTTTTTAATTTTAATTAATCAAATGTATCAGTGTCCTTGAAACGTGTATTTCTGTAATTATTCCCGTAAAATAGTATCTTCTGCCTGAGCAAGAGCCCTTCAGTCCTGCTGTAAGGTTGCCTTTCTGCAAATCTTCCTGCTAATCGAATCTTGCTTTTGTAGTAACTCCTGTTGCTAAATGTAGGGAATGCAATTGCTAAAGTGATGGTGCCAGTATAAATTATTAAAATTACATGGAGTAATAAAAATGTGTTGTGTATAAAAAGATGCAGAACAAGGCAGCAGGACTCAAGCTTTTAAGTTACTTTGGAAAATTCTCTGTATCTATAATATGGACAAACTATACCTTAAGCACAGTTGGGTTTTGTCTTTGTGTGTTTTCTAAAGCAAAATGTTTGGATGCCATTGTTTTTAGGCTTCCAGCTTTCCTTGAAGAAAATGAGATGGTGAGAGTTCTGCTCACAGGTTTTTGATAATATTTGGAAGCATCTTGGGTTGGATGATTAAAAACATAGTGTCTAAAATAAGTCACTTCTGAAAATCTATGTGGTTTGCTTACAACAAGGAACACTGAAAAGATGAAACTGTATGAAGATCACTTTGTAACATATATAAATTCATTAATTTAGTGCATAATGTCTGTTTTCTTTTTATTGAAACAGAGAAGTTCTTGAGAACCAATAAATTAAATAGAGCCTTTGTCACCTACCGGCCCTTTTACTATATATTAATATAAATAATCCATTTGAGTTTTTCCTTTTTTGTAGCAGGCACTCCCAGAGTGGATATGGGAAGTGGTATGGAAAGTTGGAAAGAGATGCTAAGCAGCACAGATGTAAGGTTGGTGTTACACAAAAAAAAGAGTTCGATGCATAATCTCAGCCCTTGATGGAGAAGATATGGTGAAATGTTGACTTTAATTGCCATGGGACATAGATTAGCAGATGGTCCCATGGATAGACTGCTCTCCATGTCTATAAATAGCATAAGTTAATTTATGCAAGATCTCTCTTTTCTTTTAAAGCTATCTCCCAATGTGTTGATATCTTTCTGGCAAGGAAGTATCCAGCACTGGAGCTGGAATATAGGCCCTGTTCAAAGCCCTGGTATCATGTGATTATATTACAGCAAAAAAAGCATCTGATCAAGTAGCTCCTGATTGAAAAGACAGGCTGTGACAGCCCGATCTGAATGCACCTTCACTTCAGAAATAACCATCGGGTATCTGCAAGTCAGCTGGAATAATGGCTGTGAGAAGTGGGGAAGGCAGCGCGGCTCCGAGCAGGGTCAGGGAGCTCCGTGTGGTTCCCATCCCAGGCTGCTGAGTGGTGTTTTGCTTTGCACATCTCGTCTGCCTTCAGCTTCCACCTCCCCAGAGCTGGATGAAATTCTTTGCTCGAGGTCTCATTGCCACAAGCTATTTTTGAGAGCTGCCCTTTCTGGCTGTCCCTCCTGGTTTCCTCCCTCTCCCACTGCCAGCACGCTCGGGTTTTGGGGTTGGTCCCCATGAAGCTGCAGTGCTGGGGGGTGTTTGCCTAGCTTAGGACAACCCTGTTGGGGTCCTGCTGCTCCTGCCCAGCAGCTCAATGCTCAGAGGGACCAGTACCCACTCTCTGCCACCTCACAACCCGGGATCTGGACCTCGAGTGACACCGTGGGACCAGCTACGACTGGAAAAGCTGTTCCAAGGAGGAGCTGCTGAAGCTGGTGGAAAACCTCATGTCTCCAAGTACCCTCAAAGTACACAGGCTGAGCAGCCAAAGAACTCACAGGTAAGTGGCAGAAAGTTTTTGGGACCTGCCATCCCTGTGTGCAGTCTGGATCCCCTCGATCAGGTTTTGCCTCCCTGACCTGTAGATCCTGGGTGCTACAGCTGCTCCTTATCACTGGTGTTGATTTCCCTCTTTACTGGGCTTTTCCAGGCATCCCAGTCCATATCTCTCTGTCCATAATTTCTGTAATGAAAACCTCACTTTTGGATTCATGTTTTTGGCTTCTCTGTTGTTCAAGAAACCTCACATTTACAGGCTTGGCTGCAACTGTCACCCCGCAGCTGGAAAACAGATTCCCATGGATGTCTATGCTTTTGGGGCTTTTTGTGCCATTTGTGCCTTGTACAAAGAACTCTCAGAAAACCCCACTTTTTAAGCTATTCATCCATCACTGTGCAAAATTTGGCATTACAAACAGGAGTCCAAGCAATTTTTATGTCCAGTTCTCCCTTGCTATTACAGTGAATTAAGGAAGTACTAGTAAATAAGAAGTAAGCAAAGATCTTGTCCATGGCAGTATTTTAAGACAGAGCACTTTTCCCAACAGTGGCCCCAGTGTCTCCCAGCCCCACAGAAGGGCTGAGCCATCCCTCTGCTCACCACCTGAGCAGGTAAATGAAAACATAACAGAGGACCTGCAGTGACTGACTTTGTGTCATTTTGAGCCTGAAGTCGATCAAAACCAGCCACCAGAAACATGCATTGAAAGATCAAGGTCCACATCCTGCTCCATGATAAATCTAAACCCCCTGTGGTTCAGAAGGGATATTCTGGATTTACCTACATGTAATTTAGAGCAGATTTTGGACCCTGCTCATGAGCATTCTGCCTTTCCCTACAGGAAGGAAGATTGATTCTGACCTTACTTAAACTAAGCAGCTTTAATCGTTCAGTGTGGAAAGCCCAAGACTGGGCTGGGGGCTGAGGACACAGACATGGGAATCCTATAATCTTTGGTTAAGTTGTAATGAAATTGTCCAGGATGAGAAGGAAACAGATGGATTCTGATTAATTTCTCACAAGTGTAGACCTCAGCATCCGATGCAACATATGTGGTGAGCAAATGTCACTCATGCCTCCAAAGTGCAGAAAAAATCACTATTGTCAGGATATATTCATTGGCATATTGGCTGCTGAACTCCCAAGGGTGTGAGGATGCTGTGCATTACATTTAGTCCTGAATTAAATATTCAGAGGCAGAGATACCTAACCCTTTCCTGTATGCCTCACTGGTTATCAGAGTCGAACTTAATGAATTGAAAGAGGGAGGGGAAGGGAGATTTCCTCCCCTCCTTTGTAAATCGTTATTTACTGTGGAAGGAATATCAAGATGGCTTGATATTTCTGCTTTACAGAGTTCAGATGACTACCAGTACAGCCTGAGTTAGGGAAAATAACGCAGCTTTGAGCTGCAAATGAGCAACTACACAACTTTCATCTCGTATTGATAGAAATCAGAGCCCAGCTCTGTGTTTGTGGAGTTGTTCTGGGTTTTGTCACTTCTGTAATCTATTCCATGTAATTGCATATTTAAAGAAAATGAAGTTCATTTATTGATTTCCACTATATTGTTCAAGGCAGGTAGGATAAGAGGCCAGAGCTACTTTCTCTTGCCTCCACGTAGTCTTAGGAAGTGGAAGGAGCCATGCATGTGAGAAAAGCGAGGCCCCATCTGCGCTGAGGAAAGAGATTCATTACAGCTGACTTGTCCTGTCAGAATTACTGCCCCAGACTGTTTCTTGGAAGAGGATGTCACTAAGATATCTATTAGAGTATTTCAACCACAAACTTGAGAAATGAATATTGAGCAGTGGGGCTCTGGTGTAGCTCAGGCTCTGCCCCCATGGACAGCTCCCCTGCTTTCAGTCACTCCTTCTGCAAAACCAAGAAGTGTGCACGTTAGTGTCTTCTCTTCTAAAAATGAACTCCTGATTAGAAAAATGGGGGGAAATGGGTATTCTGCTCTCTAACTCAGTCTATGTTGACGTTATATCTGTCTTAACTTGCACATTTCCCTCTCCTCCTTTGGCAAACACTGCTCCGCTCACATTACGGGCTGGTTTGTTTGTTTTAATGATCCCTCTTTTAACAACTGAATGTGCATTTTTATGGTTGTTTTTTTTTTTTTTTTTACTGGGAAAGCTGAATCATCTCAAGAAGAGCTTTATTTCTGACTGAGGAAGATGAGGCTGATAGGGCTGGGGAAAGTTGGAGATATCCACATTAGCTGCTGTCATATGCTGGCTGAAGCTCCCTCGCTCTTCTCATGCAACCCTTTGTTTTGTTCTGAATGGAAGATGCAGCACAGCTCAGTAAGAGCTGGGACCATGCTAAAGAGTGCCCATCTGCTGAAGTCATAACCTTTGTTTTAATTAAGACCCCTAGTTTTGGAAAACTTGACCTGAGATTCTTGTTTCCCTCTGTCACCGTTTAATACTGTGACCTGTGCTGGCCTATGGGCTCCTCTCACCTCATAGAGCTCAGCAGTGTTTAGTTTGACTTCATTGCTCATTAGAGACAACTAGAAGCCTCTATGCTTAAATCCTTAAAAATTATAAGAAGACAATGAAACTCATTCCTCAGGAAGCTGAGTGCAATTGAGAGTTGGGTTAGCTGAAATTTCTGATTTATTTATTTATTTATTTGGCTTAAATGGGTTGTTTCCAACATTTTTCACCTGTTGTTGCCTTAATTATGTTATTACCAGAACTGAGGTAACAATTTGTGCATCTGCAAACTTTTGGAACACAGTACTCTCCTTTGTCAGCTGGAACCTCCTGTTCAGTTTTTCTGGTTTTTCCATGGTTCCTGACTAAGCTTCACTTACAGGTCCCTCCATTAAGCTGTTGCCAGTGCAGTGGTACTGTTTGATCATTACTTATTGCATCAAGGCAAAATCACAGAAATCCTCCGTCAATCTCCAAAGTCACTGAACAAGATCAAACTGTTTCTTTTTTCCTTGTTTTATAACATGGCACTGGAATTTCCTAAAAATGTTACAGTCCCCTTTGCTGTCCTGGAGACTAGAAGCTGTTCTGAGACTCCTTGGCTCATAAAAGTGGTGACATTGCAAAGCTTCATCAGGATTTTTTGACCCAGCTCGCTGTTGTGTGGAAACCTCAGAGTCCCATGATGCCATCCCAGCTAAATACATGGTTTGCTGAGCAAACCTGCCCACTGCTTTGCTTGGCAGAGGTTTTTGTGGACAACCAGGAAAGCCTGAAGCCACAAGAAGAGGTGAAGCCAAGGAGAGAGGTGGGAGGTGGACTTATAGGGAAGATAAAATGGTGGGTGTGGAGATTTGTATTAATTAATTGCAAACCTACAGAAAAAAGGAATATTCAACCAGTACAGAAATGGCTTGTGACCAAAAATATTTCCCTAACTCAGATAACTGAGAATATACCCAGTCAAGTGAAGCCATTTTCAAGGTGCAGCGTGATGAGGATGGGACCTGAGTGCACGTTGCCTTTGTCTCTTCATCTGAGGCATCACACATGAAAGTCCCAGTTGCTGCTTCCTGTGTTGAGCAAACCAGTGGAGATATTAAATTGGGGCATAATGATGAATGAAACTGTGGGATGTGTCTTGATTATCCCAGGTTTCTAATGTATAATTGAATTATTTTGGTAAGTGTATTTCAAGCCCTTTGATTTCTGGCCTCTGTTTTTAATTACTCAGCCCCCTCTTGCCCTTGTGCATTATTATGCTGCTCATTAGCATTCAGTGAGACTACAGAAGTTT
This sequence comes from Oxyruncus cristatus, assembly GCA_013399855.1. Lineage (NCBI taxonomy): Eukaryota > Metazoa > Chordata > Aves > Passeriformes > Cotingidae > Oxyruncus > Oxyruncus cristatus. The sequence goes on from VXAY01003431.1 coordinate 1,124,816, forward strand.
GACTTCTGAATAAAGTAGCGTACAAAAGAGAAGAGATGCTTTTTATCTTACCACTTAATAATTTAAATGGAACCCTTTTCTTTAATCAATGTTTAATAGTACAATAGTTGTTTATTTAAACTGTGCTTTGCCTAATTTTGCAAACAAAAAAGAGAGGCAGGATAAACACGTTTAGAAATAATAAGCTTTGTAACCGTTTTAATCTCCAAAAGATTTAAAATATCTACAGCACTTCTAATGTTGGTTCATCTCAGCAAGGCACTAACACGGGCCTTGAATGTATCTGTGTCATTTATGCAGTGTTAAGAAGTACAAGCCTATTTTTTATTTGAGGGAAGCAGAAAACCTTGCTAATTGCAAAACTGAAAGCTACTCAGCAGCGTTAATATTGTTGGCATGACTGCCAGCTGTGATGATTAGGATGTGTGACAGAGGGAGAGATAATGGGATCACAGGCCTGGGGACTAGAAGAAGCTCCTGTGTCCTGCTCCTCCCCAGTACACCTGCAAAGGCCAGGAAAATACAGGGGGAGATCCAGTTCAGCCCCACAGTGCCCGAGCTTTCTGGGACAGGGGGTCCTGCAGGTCACAGTGGATGCCATAAATATGTGTGTCACACCAGGGGGAGGGGATGGGAGCTCAGGCCTGGGCACTGACCTCTCAAAGGAAATAGCTTTACAGGGGGTCAGTAACCAGGTGTGAAGGCTCTGCATCTGTGATGCTTGCTCTGTGTCATCAGCAAAATGTGGCTTTGGATGGGGCTTGGCCACTGCGGGCCAACAGCTGGGAACCTGAGCCACGGCAAGGTCAGGGGGACCCTCAGAACCCAACATAAAAGAGGTGGACTAAAGCACCTGTCCCTCTGCTTGGCTTCCTCATCTGTAAATCAGGAATTGATCAGGGATATCCTGAGGATTTAGAGATATCTGGAGACCGCTTTGGAGGCATTAAGACTAGTGAGCATAATATCTGCATTTCAAAGTACTCTTTGGACCTCTTAATTCATTTTGACAGCAACGCTGCACAAGAAATGTGGCTGCCCCCATTGTCTGGATGGGAAAGCTGAGGCTAAGGGATGGTGGTTGTGGAAGGAAACGTGAGCACAGGACAGCACCAGGCCAGGCAGAGCTGTGAACTCCTGTCCCCTGTGGCTCAGCAGCCCAGTTGTAAGAGCACCCACAGCTGGGAAACTGCTCCATCCCCACATACCAGGGGGTGCTGATCCTGTGTAATCCCTGTCTGATGTCCCGATCAGCCTACTTTCAGCAAATTGTACGCCAGGCAGAAAGACCAGACCTCTTTTCTGCTGATTTGTGTCTCCTGTCCTCTTAATCATTCCCTTCAGTACATCCAGTTCTCTCCCTTTCCCCAAGATCTACTTCTCACATTTCTTTATGCAACCTTGGAGCTCCCTCCTGTCTCTGCCTTTTCTGTGTCCCCTTTTCTAGGCTCACTAGAGGTCTGGAGGGGTGTTAAATGCCAGGAGCAGTAGGCAAGAAGGTGACAGCTCCTCATATAAGGAATGAGATGGATATTTGACTCTATCATAACTCTTGTTGATTAAAAGAGCATAGCTGAGTTGTGCTAACATGAGATGAGGGAGAGCTAAGGGGATATGGACCTTTCAGGCTAAATGAATTTATTCAGGGTGTGAGAATCTGCTCCTGTATTATTAATTTACAATGAACGGTGGTGTGAAAGCTGCTGAGATTTTTGCTGTTTTTCACATGTGCACTAGAGAAGTTACACAGAGACAACTCAAAAGGCAATATGCAATTCCACAGCAGCAGCCAGCGAGTGATTTCCTGTGATGAAAGTAACCTGCCCTGTTCCACAAGGCATTTTTTCAGTGGTTCTTCCAATTCAAGGAATGTTTGTCCAGGAGGATGATGATTTGTATCACACCAGGATTTAGGTAATATAGCCGAGATCAACCTACTGTTGCACTGAGCCCTACGGTCACTTACGGTGAGACACTGCCCTCTCTCACAGAAATGGGACTCTATACATGTTTAAATTCACAACTCCCACAGAAGCACGTATTTGGACATCACTGCTTAGGCAAGCACCGGAGCTACGGGAGAAACTGAGGGTGTACAAGTGAGGTGATAAAGGTTGCACAGCGTCAGCGGCACAGCAAGAAGCAGAATCCGTTTCCCAGTGGCAACTGGAAAGGCTGTTGAAGTGACCCCGGCTTTGTAGCCAGGGAAACACCACCTTTCATTTTTCCCATTTAAACTAAATTTGTGAAGGTGATGATTTATTGATCACCCGCAGGACTGTGGGGTAGGGGCAGCAGCGATCAGACATGCGGTAAGAGGCGAGGGGAGGTTGTGGCCCTGACCCCCGGCACCCTTCTCAAGTTGCGGCTGTCTCCAAAAGATGCTGCCAACTCCGGCCCGGCTGCGAGCTAGAAAACATCTCCTGCCTCTTCCCTCGGCTGAGCAGCGACCACTCGGATGCTGAAATAAGGTCAGGGCTCCGTCAGGCGGCTAAAAACCCGGGCTGAGGGAAGGCTCTGCCTCTGGAAGGCAGCGCGATCTTCCCCGGCAGCATCCCGCTGCCCGGAGCCGAGGAAGGGAGGGAGGGAGGGAAGGAAGGAGGGAGGGAGGGAGGAGAGGGCACCTCGCCCGAGCAGCGCTGGCTCTGCGCTCACCGTGCGCGGTGGGGTCAGGTGCGGGGGGAGCGCAGGGAGGGAGCCCGCGGAGGTGGGAGAGGCAGCGAAGCCGTGACACCGAGCTTCCAACGCCGTCCCTGAGGAGGAGGAGGAGTGGGAGGGGAGTTCCAAAGCCACTTTGGGCGATGCGCCGCTACGTGCGGGAGTCTGTGCGGAGGATCCTCCTGGCAGCCTGAGCGCCGGGTGCGCTCCCCTCTCCCTCGTGGGTGATCCCCGTTTCCCCACACCTCGCTCCTGCCTCCACAGCCGCTCCTGGGACGAGACGGCGGCCAGGTGAGCGGTACCGGGGAGCGGAGCGGGGGCGCGGGGAGGTGCGGGGCTGGGGCCGGGATCCCCTCCGGCTCCCCGGGCTGTGGCTCGATGCGGGGCCGGGCCGGAGCTGGGGCTGCCGTCCGGGAGGTTGCTGGGCTGGGCTGGGCTGTGTCCCCACCGCGGTCGGGGCTGCGCGTCCCGGGCGGGGTGTGTGTGATCCGCCCCGGGGGGAGGCAGCCGGGAGAAACAGCGCTTCATCTGCCGTGTAACTTGTGTTTCGGAGCGCGATTACCGGCAGTGCAGTGGCTTAACAGTGGCTTTTCTGTTCCCCAAGAAGCCATGGGGGGCTGGCGGGCTGCCCGGCCGGGGATCCCCGGCTCCGGGCACCCCCCGTGCCGCAGATATCGGGGGTGTTTGCTCTTCTGAGTAGGTGTGGAGGGAACCCCGCGGGCTGGGCAGGCTCCGGCGCTGGGAGAGTGGCTGTGTGAGTGTCAGTCCGTAATACTCCAGGTACCGGTGTTAGAGTTAAATATGCCTCTCTACTAGTGTGTCTGCACGCAATTCATTTACTGCCACTGTTATTTCAGTGATGGAGGTGTCGCTAGCAAAGGGACAAGCTTGCTCTGCAAATACTACTCTTTTTTTTTTCTTTATAAAAATGTTTATAGTTTCAGCTACCGATTTCATAGCTCCTGAAATACTTTCATTTCCCAGATCAGTTGGTTTCTCACCACTGGCACGTTCACCTTTCTGAGTGGGAAATCTCGAGGATTTACTTTCTTTTAAAGAGACCTCCAACAATACCCACTCCTTTCGGTGAGGCATGTGTTGTATCCTGACCCCGGCAATTTCACTTTGACAAATGAAAAGCTGGAAATAAGCACTTAAGAGATGCGACTTTTCCTGTTTCAACAAGTTGCTTTGTTCTCTGCTCGAGTAATTTCCTGCAAGACGCGCGGTCATTGTCGTTAGTAGATGATGTGGTGATACGTGTGATGTTAAACCTGCAGTCACCGGGGATTAATGCACGGGCATGACATCACCGACAGCCAATGAGGGGATGGGTTTGGACACGTACTGACCCAAACTGTCTTCCAAACTGATGTGGTGATCCTGCCGTGCTCCTAAGGAATAACGCAAGTTTCGTGGTTTCCTAGCACAGTGTTACTGTGTTTCCCGGTCTTGTGTCCTCCTCTGAGATAGTCACCGTTCATTAAAGAGCCTCGTGTCTGCAGTTAGTCTGATTGGTTAAGGGTTTCACTTCTTGGGAAGAGGCTGTTGAATATGGACATATTAGTTCCCTGGCACAGAGAGAGGTAATGTGACTGAGCTGGTTTCTGGCATGGTATAAACAGCCAGAGTTCTAAGCCTTTGTGGCAGGAGAACTATCTGAACTGCGTGTTTGAGCACACAGTGGCTTCACCTGTAGGAAATTGCCTCCTTTGCCTTGTTGCTCGGAGGAGAGCTGCTCACGTGGAGGTTGGCACAGACCCCGTGCCAGGGGAGTGAGGAGGGAAGCCGTGCTGGTGGATGCTGCTGTGGCTGGAGAGCGCGTGTTCCCCTCTGTGCTAATGGCTCCTGCTACTCACCCCAGTCCCTCGGTGCCTCCGTGCTGCCGAGCTCTAGCAGGTCTGAAGCCCTTGGCCTCAGTTCCTGTTCCTTTGCTCTAAGGTTGCTCAAAAACTCAGCTGTCTTGGGTGGCTTTTGCAGAACTGCAACAGATGTTGGCTGGTGTGGTCTGGCTCCTGCAATGTGCATTCGGAGTTCAGGCTGCCTCTTCTGCCTAATGTTTCCTTAACCTTCATCATTAGCAGCAGACTCATCCAAGTCCCCTGCGGGTCAGCCAAGGGCTTCCCCACAGGCTGTGCAAGACCCTTTGTGTCACTATCACAAATATTTGCACACAAATCACTTATATTACCTTAAAGATTTCCTGTTTGCTAGAATTACTGATGCTGAAAGTAAATTTTTGCGTACAGACTTCATCCCTCAAGTCTTTTAATAGTTCTGGTTGCAATTTATATGTCAGTACACACACACATTCCCCTATCTGTGCCATTGCATCGATAGCCCCTAACACTGAGGGACCCACACAGAATATTAGCAGTATGACTGACATGCCTCAGAGTTGTGTGTGATCCTTACGCCTTCATTGCCAATAAGACGTGACAGGAGGCATCTAATGAATTACCTTTAAATTAGAAAGCAGTAAACAAGCCATTATTGGATTAGAGGAATATTAAAATTAGAAGAACGTTACCGTCTTTTGATATCCTGTGGCACATTTTTACCAGCTAGGAAATGACACGGGTTGCTGCAGAGAGAGAGAGGGTCTCTAGAGAACTGTAATGATTTTCATCTGTGTGAAATAGATTTTTTTTTAATGCTATTACTTAGTGTCTTATGTTTTAGATGATGCTGTAGCAGATTTCTTTTTTTCCTCCCCCCCCTTCTAGTTGCATATTGATGTTTGATATATTTGTCTGAGTGACTTTGGTGCTTGTGGAAGGTAAAGGTTTGATGTACTCTGATAGCTAAAAAGCTCCTAATTATTGAAGAAAAACACAGGCAAAATGAAACAAGAGCCTTGGTGATAGATTTTAGCCCAAGACTGAAGAGCTCTCTGCCTTGCCAGGGTGCAGAGATTGCCTGCGTTCATGCCACTTATTCCATGGCCCTTTTCCTCAGCTGCCTAGAAGGCTGCTCCAGCTCTGGTAATTCTGGGATATTATTCTGACTGCATAAAAAGTTTCACATTGGCTTTACTGAGACCCCCTAAGAACTAGATCAAATCTGCCAGTTCTCCTGGTCACCACACAGCTCAGGTGTTACCCAGTATTGCCTTCCCGATGTGACTGCTCTGGATTAGATATGAACTGGCAACCGGTTGCTGGTACTTGTGAGCAGCTCCTGATCTCCCCATGCCAATTTTTTATTAATTGAAGGCCAGCACCTGCTGTCCTCTCTTAGGCAAAGCTGCTCAATTAAGGACAGGGCTGTGAGTGAAAAGAGCAGAATTTGGCCAGCACTCCTCAAGTGTTAGAAAAAAATGTACATAAAGAGGTAAACAGTAAAATATTTGATGAAAAGCAGTTAATTCTCAGGTTCAAGCAAAATAAAGTTTCTCATGAACTCTTAAAATTATTATGTTTATTGCCACCTGTGTTGGCCATTGAAAAAATAAGCTCAATCTAGAACTAACCTTGAATTTGTGGGTACAAAAATTGTTTTGTTTGGAATTTCAATCTTTAATAACTCTCTAAGACAAATCTTTTGTTGTTTTAAACTCACTATCAATATGAATATGGATTAACAAGGTACCTTAGAGTGCTAAGCCTCATTTCAGTTTCCTGAGGAGAGCCTCGAGTATCCTACTTTTTCCTGGATTTTGGAAGCACATTCAGAATAAAGATCTCTCCTATATAAATACTTTTCATCCAAGGTATTGGATTTCCCTTGTCTCACTCTCACAGTTTTATGGCCCTGGGACTCCTTGCCCCTTCTCGAGGTCTAGTAGAACTCCTTCAGCATCTCTTTTTTCCCTTTGAAAAAATGTGATAGCCATCACGCAAGCGGTTGCTTTGAAGCCAGTGCCAGCCCTGCAGATCAGAAGATCACAGCACACTTTCACCTGAGGTCAGGCAGCTCGAGCTGAGCTGCTTTGCAGTGGCGAAGCATCCTGAATACTTGCAAGCAGTGGGGATTTCTGTCGGACTGTGCCACTGAAGCCTCTTTGCTATTCTGAAGAGGCTTGTAAGGAGGAACAAAGCACTGCGGATTTCACCAATTTTCCTCTATTTTGTATTTTCCAGCAGTTATTTTGGAAGGGCTGTGAGCTGAAAGGCTGATTTTCTCAGTCGTGGTACAACTGTGCCAGAGTAAAGCTCAAACGAGGAAAGTAGTACTGAGTGTCTCCGTGACTCCAAAGGTGACCTGTTGTTTTTGTTGGCCCTTCTGTTGTGTTTCAATTTCAGTTCCACTTTACAGGGAACATCTATGGAATGAAAACTCTGGTGGGGTCAGGCCTTTCTACTAGAAGGATTTTTCCCTCTGCACAGTGTCTGTATGAGTTTTCTCCCTCCCACCTCTAAGGTAACAGTTGTGTTACATGTGCTGTGAGATATAACAAGGATAAATATATTAAGGGGCAGCAATCCCATCCTTGGTGTTACATGATGGTAAAAGATGGTTAAAGAACTTAATCCTTGACCCTTGATGCAGAGCTCTTTCCCCTTTCTGTTCTCCAACCACTTGCCAAGCACAGCTCAGCCATTACTGCATCCTTCTGAGCTGAAGGACATGGTCTAACTGGAAACAGCCTGTTTCTGGAAGCAATAAACCTTCTCAATATAAAGGAGGGAGCAGAACTCTGGTGCTTTAGCTCTTAAAGCCTTTGTAGGCTTTTTTTTCCTGACCTGCAAGAAGCTGCTAACTAAACCAGAAGCGTTTGAGTAATGCCCAGACATGGATAAACCAATTAACAGGAGTCCTTTCAGCTTTTTAAAACAAATTGCGAATTTCAGGTTCATATTTGCATGATTCAGGTTATTAATTCATGTGTTTGCATTTCCTAAACTGTGTGCCAAATTCCCATTTGGCACAAGTTTGAGTGTTAATCTCAGTGTAAAGGGGAAAAGGTGGAAATTGGGTTGTTGTAGGAAGCACTGAAGGGTTAGTGATTTTTCTTTTTGACAAAATTAAATGAGTTTCTCTTTTTTTCTGAGTCATTTCGGTGTCACCTCAGGTATTCAGTGAGAAATTCAGAAACTCTTAATTGATAGGGTACCTGGCCTCTCCTATGTGCATCTCTGGGATTTATGTACATTGCAAGTTAAATAAAGCTTCCAGCACACATTCTGTGCATGTGTAATTAAGGAGTGACTGCCCCTCGATGTCATTTGCTGTGTTATGTAGATTCCAGTTGTGGGGATGATGGTATTTTATGTTGTCATATAAAAGCAGGAACATCCCTGCATGAGTGAATCTGTTTGAAGGACCAGGCTGTGGCTGGTTTAGTCTAGAGAGCAGTTACCCTCAGATTTCTTTGCTGCTTCCATTATTCAATGAGAATTATGTGTGTTTATGATAGTCGGATCAGCAAACAGAAGTGCATTGCAGACGCAGATATATTGTGAAGTACAGCGGTTTACATTAATGGGAAGGATTTATCTTGTTGCTGTGTTGAATTTATGATGCCAAGCTGTGATATTTTCCTGTTTCAAAAATGTTATATTGCACTGAGTTGATATCAGGGTGATAAAATAAATGTTTCCTTTTTAATTCGAGCCACTGTAAGATGCTAATAATGTTGGAGACAGGAAGAGAAATGCCATATTTCAGAAATTAATATAATGCGTCTGTATTATGATTTCCTGGCAAAATTAACTCAGCTTGGGCTCCTAAATGAAAGTTCATGTTATGTTTGAACTATTAAACAGGTGTGGTTGAGTTCTTTGATGGAAGTATGATCCTATGACACAAGTAGTAGGTTAATATGTCCTGCTTAAATTAGTCTTTGGACTCTGTTCCCTGTATTTTATGAGAGCGTGTAGTGATAGGACAAGGGGGAATGGCTTTAAACTGAAAGAGAGAAGGTTTAGAGGGTGTTAGAAATTTAGAGATTAGGAAGAAATGTTTCACAGTGGGGGTGGTGAGGCCCTGGCACAGGTTGCCCAGAGAAACTGTGGCTGCCCCATCCCTGGAAGTGTTCAAGGGCAGATTGGATGGGGCTTGGATCAACCTGGGCTAGTGGAAGGTGTCACTGCCCATGGCGAGGCAGGTGGAACTTTATGGTCCCTTTCAGCCCATATCATTCTGTGATAATTCCAAGAAGAAAACAGAGAAGCTCTAGTTGCTGGTGATGGTCCCTTCACTGGGGCATTCAGGCAGCTCACGTTCCTTGCTGGTTTATTTCCAATTTCCTGGCAAATGCTCAGCAGACAGGGTAACCAGAAAGGAAGGAGGGGTCGCCTCTTCCCCTTTGCTGTTACCTCCTCCTCTGGCCTTGCCAGGGGCTGTGGCAATGCCAGGGCTGTACTCAGGATATCCATTTGCCCTGTTCCTAGAAAAGGCAAGGAAATCTTCCTGAGAGAAGGCTGTTGTGGCTGCTCTGCTCTGGGCCCACAGTGCTGCTTCCTCCCCGAGGAAAACCAGGCTGCAACACGCCAGTGCGTTTAACACTGGTCAGGTGGCACTGATGTTACGAAGCTAAACCTTTTTGTCTTTGTGTATGTGCAGCTGTGCCTCACTCCATGAGTGTTTTACTGGTTTCACTGGAATTGTCCCAGCATGAATACAGGCAGTTGTCAAAGCCTGATGCTGACTGTCTGGCAGGCTCCTGTTGACTGCATTACTATTTGTGCTGAGCGCTGTCAGTTTAATGACTGTGAAGCACCACGGTTAGAAGTCAAGTGCTATAAAATTTTCCCCAAACACAGATCTACAGCAGTGAGTGGACCTGCACATAAAATAGGTTATTGAATCCTAAAAAAAGGATTAGTCATTTTGTGGAATATAGAAAGATTGTCTTACGTGTGTATTCCTGCTACGTTACTCTGTTAAACAGCGTCTCTGAACCTTTGAGTTAATCTCCATTATTTGGAAGCACATGGGAAAGTATTTGACATTGGCCTGTTTAGCTGAAAGGTACTACTGGAGTAACACTTTGACTGTGGAAATACTTACCAGTTATGGGTGTTTGGGCTTAACTTGGGCTGAAGGGGGAAAAAGAAAAAAATTATTTTAGGTACTAAATTATCCTCATATTTTTGGTGTGCTGGTAAAATGATTAATTCTGCTTTTGTTTAGTAATAGATCTCTTTCTGTTCATGGGCCATTAAAAGAACAATTTTCTTAGAAAAAAATTACTTAAAAAGCACTGCTCTGACTGTCTTATATTAAGAGAGTACCAGGTAAAAGGGACTAATCCTCCTTTTCTACACCAAATTGAAATGGAGGGATGGATCTGAGGCGAAGAAGGACAATTTCTGGCAGAATTAGTGTAACCCTCCACCTGAGAAATGAATAGGTTCATTTAGTTCATTAAGTGTTAGAAATTAATTGGTGTCGAGCTTATCCACCTACTTAAGAGCATTTCCCTCCAGAACATTTCCTTCCTGTAGATGCTTCTGATGTATTTTTGTGGTGTATGTTTCAGTTTAACAACAGAAGAATAGTCACAGAAGCCGTAAACCTTTAAGAATAATTACTGTTTATAGCTCTGGAAAGGGTTCAGCACTTTAAATGCAATTACTCATCTTGCCAGTGTGTATCACCCACCTCTGAAATGCCCCAGGTGAAGTTTGCTCACAGGTTGCACCCCAGATGGGTTGTGTTTTTTGGGTGGGTGAGCAGGTAGCTGCATTCACCCAGTGTCTTCGCAGACAGCTGTAAGAATGAGAAGGAAGACACGTCATTTAAGCAAAATTCTTGGGTTTTGTAAGTATTAGGCATTCTTTTTCCTGAACATGTTCTTCAGCAATGAATAAACTATTACTCCTAAATCTTGCTTGGAAATGTGGTGGAGACAGGCATCTATTTATAATTTGCATATATGGGATATGCTTAATTGTATTATGGCTAAAAATCTGATATACTGTCTGTGTTTTCCTCATGTAAGAGGAAAAATAAAGACTGAGTAAAGCCAAACTGGTTTTGTTTTAAATGCCCATTTTCTTTTTTTCTACAGCAGAAACATCTTCTGTTACAGTTAATGAGTCTTATTGTCTTTTGTTTAAATTCTTTGTTACAGACGCTCAGAGCATAAGGGCATTAATAATAAAAAGGCCTTCTTCTCTGGAATGTCTATCTGATAATGGCCTGTCTGATTTAAGAATAATGCTGCAAAATAACTGGTTTTCAAAGGAATAATTTTGTATAACTAATTGGAGGGCAAAAGGAAAATCCGCATCCTCCAGATAAGTGCAGTGTCTCTTTAAATAGCCAAACAATTTTTCCTTTTATCTTTCCACCCTCAAGACCAAAATAATATCAAATCTCATTCAGGTTGTACTTAAATATGACCAAACTGATAATTACATTATTACAGAGAAGGGCAGGATAGCTGGAGGGTATGTACAAGGTGCATTAGTACCGCAAATAGAAGCTGATTTACTTATTGATAGTGGAGACACGTTTTAGTCACTTTATAGAATTAACAATTGATCAGCTTGTTAGGTTCTAGTTCTTCATAAGCACAGCATGTTTATTCATTATTGTCATTACATGGTGCAAGCAGCTGAGGTCATGATTAGTAAGGCAGGATCTAAAAAAATTTAAACTCTCTTAAATACAACTTCTGCAACGGGCAGTTTCTGAGCAATGCACCGATTCTCCCCCCTCAGAAATAAATATAACATATACCTGCCCAGCTAATTTGCATTTCATTTACATTTTTCAGAACCATCAGATTTATTTATTTCCCAAATGCCAGCGATGCAAGCTTGTAAAAGTACAACAAGATGGGCAACATAAAAGCATTACTTTCGAATTGCCTCGGTCGCTGTAAATATCCACCAGTCTGTAGTATTGCATCTGATAAGCGAAACACGCTGCCAAAGGAGAATGGAATGATGTTATTCCAATAAATATATCCATGATTGTTTGTTACTAAGCGTAAGTTATGTTTTCTAAATCAGCATTGACTTAAGCTTGAGCAAACTCGATAGCAAAAATTCCCACAGAGGCTTCTCCTGCTATATATGACTAATATATTAAAGAAGATAAATAGTCATTTTTAAAACTTATTGCACAGTAGGATTGAACACAAGAGGAAACCATTTTACAAATCTGAAAGTTAAGGTCACCTTGAGAAGAAAAGGACACTTAAGATGACTAGAAAAAGTCTGTTTCCTCCAGAAATTGAGATTCAACTTTACTCTTTTCACGGTGTCTTTTGTAAAGCTTTAGAATCCCAAGTGTAAAACCAGAGTATGTTTTGATGTGCAAATATTTCAAAACTGTGTAGTGGATAGGCATTTAGACACTTGCATCTAACCAGCGCTACAGATTAGCTTCCAGTCTCATAGTAATAAATAAAATACAGAGTAATAAGTAATAAAGAATAAAAGAAAGAATATGAAGCTTTTTTGATAGTGATGTTTATAATATAATCCAGTGTTAGGGATGAACTTTATAAAACATTTCATTGTGCTGTCATAATATTTTTCTACTTTTTCCTTTTTTTATTTATAAGCATTTTGAAAATTTATCATTATGTATATTTTAGTCATACTGGACACTGTTAAGCTTTTGGTTCATAATTCAGACTTTTAGGAGTATGAAAATGTGCTCAATAGCATTTTCTTGGGGCTTGTAAATAAAGTTAATGAAATATTTTTCTATTAGTCAGTCTTATCATAGATAATACTGTTCCCTTGTTTGAGCTGTAGCAAATCAGGACAACATTGATTTTCTTTAAGAGATGAATAATGAAAGATCTACATTCTTAAATATGTAGATAAAGATAAGTAACTTAATTAAAAAATTATCAGTGGAAGGTAGTAAGATGAATTAGCTGTTTTAATTTGTTGTATATGTCAATATGCTGCAACATAACCTGGAGTTTTACCCAAAATCCATTTATGATATCTTCTTCTTCATTTTTCAGTGTAATTTCATTGTGTCTTCAATTGCTTATTCTTTTGAAAATCGCTCATATATAGGGAATGTTAAATTCTTGGAACTGTCTGCCCCAACTTCAGCTTATGTAGGCGTTGACTCTGCAGATGTTTAATGTCCAGAGCAGTGCGGCCTGATGAAAATAGTTCTGCTCTGATCAATAGTGATGTTTACAGGCTCTGTCTCCAGCAGTGGAAGTCAGGTTACGAGCCTGATTGTTTTTTCAGTGACTGGCAAATTCTGCTCTTTGATCACATGTGCTATGAATATCCGAGCTGGCAAAATTCCAGGCTAAATTGCTTGCTATTTTTTGACTGGCTTTACAAATTATACATGATGAAAAAGGGACGTCTCCGGGCCTCCGTCTTTCCTCCAGCGTTGCTTTTAGTATCGAGTAGACATCATCAGGGTGCACAGTGTAGGGGAGGAGCTGTTGGGAGGAGCTGCTCTATTAAGATGTGGTGGTTGATCTCATTAAAGGAGGAGATAAACAGCCCTGTGCTGGGAGGACTCCTCTGTGTTCCACACCGTGGGGCTGTTTTTTTTTTTTTGGTCTCACATGAAGGGAGCAGGGCGCCCACACCAGTTCCACTGGTGGATTCTCTGGCAGCAATAATTATGTGTATAGTGCTGTGTCTTGAATAAGACTCTCATAATTCTCATGGTTAAATTCTAAGTGACTCCCAAGTCGTGCTGGTTTTCAAGCTTGACTCTCCAATCTCAGTGCAGCTACAAATACACGATTTGACAAGCACGGCTGAGCTTCTGCTTCAGGTCCTTGGGTCACTGCCTTTCTGTTGCAAATGCATTGTCCAACGGCTGGTTTGAAGGTTTTTTTGAAAAAAAAGGCTGTTTTTTCTAGACATCTCTGTTAGCTTTCCAGGGTAAGACAAAGCTGGTTCCCAAAGATTTTCAGATTTTTCGCCTTCTCCTCGCTAGACTCCAGGCTGTCCTGTTTGAAATGACTCAGCTGGGTGATGAGAAAAGGGACTCTAGGTAGGCCATATCTATTATGGGAAAGGATTGGGAGAGACTTTATAAAATCTCTGGGTAAGGCATTGCTTGGTAGATAACCCATGAGCTGAGCAGGCTGTTAGGATGTTTCTGTAGAGCTTCCCTGGGATGGTTTGACAATACAGTGTGTGATTTGGGCAGGCAAATTTTACTGTTCCTGCCATACCCAGCAACGCCCTGGCAAACTATGAAGTGTTGGGGAAACACTGGTATCCTCCAAGCTTCAGGCTTGACTTTGTTTTACTTAGTTTTATTCACTTTGTCTTGCTATAGTTTTTCATTAAACACATTAATTCTGTCACTGAATGAGTGGCAAACGCTTGCCATAGATTTTGCTCCATTAGGAGTAATGGATGGGAGTGTTTCTTGTCCAGAACAAGTCTGTCAGAATCCAAGATGTAAATAAGAGCCAAGGAAAATTAATCCCAAACCTGTCAAGCCTAGTCTGTCTGTATTTTTATTACACGGTGTTCAGAGGATCTTTCTGGGAGACGCTTTTAAAAAAATCCTGTTCCTTGTGCAAATCCAGCTGAAATTTACTCAGGCACAGCAGAGATACTGTTATTGGTCCTCTGTGCTAAGGGAACAACCTCTGGATTTTCCCTTTCATCCGTCATTTTTGCTCCACACTGTACAACACACAGACAGGATATGGTTGTGATTCTCTATTTTGGGACGTGCATCTCGGGAGACCAGTGGGCCAGAAGTCTCTGGTGGATAAAAGCTCCAAGGAATCTCAGGTAACCTGTGTCCTTGCAATGGAGTCTAAACCAGGCTTGAGTGCTGCATTCAGAGAGCTCTGCTAACTTCTGAGTGGAGAACAGGAAGCTTCAGAAAGCAATACTTTCCAGTTAGGGTGACTGTCGTAGGAATATTCCATTATTAAGTAAGAAATTTTTCATATTCTTGAAGACCAGATGCTGAGACCTTCAGGTTAAAAAGATGATGGATTATTTATGCTATACTGCTATTCTCAGGTAATAAATTGGATGATGCTCTTGCAAGCAGAGAAATAATTAAGAATTCTGGTACAATTGAGTAGTCAAATTTAAAAGGAAAAAATAATGGTTTAAGAATCCAGCTGTCTTTGGCTGGAGAGCAAAAATAATTTAAAATGATAAACCACACCCTCCATTGGCCATTTATTCTGTTTTACACAGCAGTGTCAGTATTCCAAGTGGGTTCTTCTGTCTTTCTGATGTACAGAAGCTGCTATAGGACACTTCATACTCACAAGTATCTCCTCAAAATCACACAATCTGAATGAAGCTGAACAAATAAGTACCCAAGTATTTGTTCTATTTGCTTGAAGCCATCAGCTTAGAAAAAGGACCATGAGAGTAAAATAAGGGTAGTTGTGCTCTCCAGATAATGTCCTTTGGGTTTGGCTCACCAAACAGTTTCTGTGAACAGAGGATGAATTTTGGCCATTTAGGGGAGGATAGGGATGGACAGAACTTCATCCATGGTTAAAAAATAAAGTATTAGACTAAACTGGCAGTAGATAACCACGTGGAAATGAATGGGGTTTGCCTAGTTCAAGGAACAGCTCTAAATTAAAAGTCTGTACCTTTTTTTTTGGATGTGCTGGAAACCTCTGCTGAGGGTTTAACTGAACTGAAGGTTCAGTTACCTGCAGCTTCTCTTGCTGGTCTTGGCCAAAACACTTGCCATTTACAAGGAGGGGTTTCACTTAGTGAGGGGAAAATATAAATCCATTGAGTGATATTCTTTCCATTTTTTTTTCTTTAAATTAAGGTTGCCATCTTGCATTTAATTAGTGGCCAGTATTAAAGTAGAAGACTATAATTCCTGCTCTGGCCCCTGAGATGTAGCAGATTTTTAATGACAGCAGTTTTTAATCTAAACCAGTCCTGTGACAGTCTTTGCTAATGGCCTTCTTCCAGCCTGTGTGACTGCCTTGCCTATTGCCAGGCCATGGGAATGCTGTGTGCAATAACCCTAGAGTTTGAATCAATGATGCAACCACTCCATAGGCCTCTTAGAAGATGTATCTCACAGTGCAGGGAAGTCAGGTGGGAACAGTCAAAGCGAGAGAGTTTCACTTTTGTGTTCCAGTTCATCAGTCTCTAAAGAGACACTGGTAGGTCAAATGCGTCTAACACTGATTGATGTACAAGAAGAATCCCTTCTTAAAGTAATCACAATTCATATCCAATGGGCAATTGAGAAAATAAAATAAAAAGATGCAGCCACTGGGGTCCTGGTGGGGGAGAACCTAATTAGCTCAGCCCTCACACGCTCTTTAGTGAGTCCCCCCTTGGAATCCATAACCCAGTGTGATCGGGTTTTTGCAGCCCATTATGTTTTTGTTCAGGGAGCTCTCACTGGGTCTGAGAACTTGTCTCTGACTAGTGCCTGCCATCATGAAGGGCATCCCTGCTTGGCTGGGAGGACAGTTTCCCTGCAATGTGACAACAACAAACCATGTCTGTCCCCCAGCCTCTTACTGAAGGCTCCTTACTGTGTAACTGCATCTTAGGGACACACACAGGACACGGCCCAGCCACCACCTGAAGGGCAAATGTCTGTTGGGCCGCAGCTCAACAGCAGCACAACGGGAGAGCAGCAGCTGTCTCAGGACCTTGCAAAGTGCTCATGATTGCTCTTGTTTGAGTTACATTTGAGGTACAACCAGCGTACTGGTAAAGGTACACATGGCAGCAGTAAGCAAGGCGTGTTCAGGGTATATTTTAATGGGATTATTGGTTGGGAAAACTTCTGTAAAGTTGCATGTAAGATGAAGTCACTATTAAGTTGCCCATCTGAGGCATTTCATACCTGTTGCTAACTCTAATGTAACTGAAATTTGGAGGTTGCTCTCTCTATTTGTAGCTAAGTTTGAGTACTGTTTCCCCCAGGACAGAAATTCACAGATCATTTACTCAAAAGTGGAAAAAAAATGTATATTGTCAGGATCTGAAAGCCAAGGTTCTGTGAATAGTCAGAAATCAGAGAAATGGAACACTCCTGCAATCCATTTCCTGAAAAAAATAAAAAAAGATTCGGCAGAAGTATCTGAGTGTCCACCCAAGGTGGCTGAAAATACTGGTTTTTATTCCAAAGCCAGTATCCATAACATCATACAAGCTCAGGAAGCACAATCCAATCTCTGGCAGACAGCATCTCATTGCCAGAAGATTGAACTAAACATCTCACCAAGTTGACTTTTTTTTTTTCCTGAGAATCTTGAGACTTTTTTTTTTCTTTTTTTTTTCATAAAATCTCAGCTTCCTGGATGAAAATGATTGGAGAAGATTTTTCTTTTCTGTTTTCTAATTATTTTTAAGAGAGTTAATAGCTCACGTCTAGCGGCGATGAGAAGCTGATTAAAAGCTGATTGTTGTCTACCCTGAAAATAAACAATCAACAATTTGTTATTTTCAACAGATCTCATGTCTTTAAGGCACTCATAATTGCCTTCAAGTGAGGCATGGAAAGTGGGGGGAATCTCATGCTACATGTCCAACCCTGAGCATTTCAAAGCATTATCAAAATTATACCACTCACCCTTCCCCCTGCTCCTCCCAGCAATCATGCACACGATCATGAAGAGGCTTTTGCATGAATGGTAGGGCAAGATAAAAGCAAAAATCCATTCTAGGAAGATTTAGGGAAATGAAAGCCTAAAGTTCAGCCTTCTCTGAGCAGTCACCAGCTTGCTGTGTCTGCTGCTCTCCTGTCCTGGTAGCGCAGTGACAGGAAAAGTGTCTGGGACTGTTCCTACCAGTCCCTCAGCACCTTTTGAGGTTTTCTCCTTTTTCATTGCAACAGTAGCCAGAGCTCTACCTGGCTTCCTTGTGCCTTTGAAAGAATGAAAACAGCATCCAGCACATGATTAACCTGCTCTAAACAGGGAGACCTTTTCCCCCTGCTGATCAATACGAAACTCAGGTGGGGTCTCTTTCCTTGCCTCCTGACTGTTCTCTTGATGCTCATAGACAGGCTGCTGCCAAGCAGGTCAGCTTCCCAGGGGAGTCAGGAAAGACAGAGAGGGCTGAGAAGGGGCAGGGGAAGAGGCACGAAGGATTGGGCTGCAGTAGGGAAGGATGAAGGAAATTCTTTCTGTAGGTGAGGAACAAAATGTGATTTATGGGACTTTTGGCATTCTCTTGCATCAGGGAATTAAGTCCGTGGTGCTGCTGGCAATGAAAATAGCTGAGAGTGTTGCCTTATATATTCACATTGGGATTTGGAGTTTTTCTGGTTACAAAGGAGAAAGATGGGGGCCTGCTGGAGGGAGGTGGAGTCAGTCCATGTACAGACTGTGCACAGTGCATGTTCTCTCTGTGTGATGGTCTGTTCTTCCATCCAGCATGATGTTGCCCAACCATAGAAAAGCAAACAGAACTCTGAGATTGGCTCTGAATATGCTTTTGTTCATTTAACCTGAACCCTCATTGAATAAGATTGGGATCTCCTTTAAAGTGCAATTGTTTATTGACCCAGCTCCAAGTCTTCTTGCCACACAATTGGCTTTCTAACTTATGAGCAGTATTTTGCCTTTGTCATTCAATGATATAACACTTCATACTTTTGATTAACAATTCCTGAACTTCTGTTCAAATTTTGTTCTTCGTTATTACCACAAGAGATTCTGCACGGGGCAGAATTTTAAACCAATCCCAAGGTGACCCTGTTATTTTGGTACCAAAATGGGATGACAAAAAACGTCACCTTTCAGTTTGCTAGTAGTTACTCTACATACTGCCCTGAGCCTGACAGAGCACAGCACAAGGTACTTTGCTATTGGCTTATGTAGTGGATAACACAGGTGCTAAAAAATGTGTGTTCAGCCCATAATTACACTTCTGGAAATTTAATGCTGTATTTATGAAATGCTTTTCCTCAGAATCTTTTAATAATTAGATAATGAGTCCCAAGTGGAACAATTATCTCATATACCCAGACAGTTGGGATTCTTCATCGGCCAACGAGCATCCACTGCTCATAAAGCATGTTTGTGTTCTAAAAGCAAAACTGGCTATTCTGTGCTTTTCTCTTGGAGCATTTCAGGCACTGAAACAAAGGCAGAGACCAGGTTACATGGATGACACAGGAATGGACAGACACTGTTGCAGTCAGGACCTAATACATCCTAGGGAAGCATGAGCAGACATGCTGTAACTATTTACTGTGAATGAGGTGCTTTTGGGAACAACAAGAGAATATAATATTCTAATGCAGTTGAACCAAACTGAACCAAATTTGGTTGTATAAGGACCCTAAGAACCACCAGAAAGATATCTAAATACTGCATACACTGACCCTGCCTGCATGAAAAAAACCAACACGTTGGAGGTTTCTTTCTGCCACAATTTTCCTCCACTAACCTCTGAATTGATGAGTGTCTGCATTCAGGGTCTGGAGATGACACTGAACAGTGACTGCCTACCTCACATATTCCAGTGTTTTGTTTTTTTTTCTCCAAGGCATAAAGGAGATGGATTCCTGTTACATACCCTGAGCAAACATGTTTTACCCAACCCTGTGGAGCAAGAAGGGAGCCTTGACCATGCCACATGTTCACCCAATTTAAAGAAAACTTCACAAACCAGGCTACAAGAGATTATGAGCAGCTGGTACCACTACTTTTCCACCCTCAGACACAGAAAGTTTCTCCTCATGTACAAAACAGTTAATCTTTGCAGGACACTGAATTTACTTTCATGCTATTTGCAGTAGCTACACAGAGACACTTCTTTAAATCATGCCCTTCTTTAAAACAAACCTCTTCAAAGGAGACAGTTAGGTCTTTTCTTGACTAAACAAACACAGCTACTCCATTCCTTCTTTACCACTTGCACTTGCACTCTTAATTTTCACGTGATTTCCCTGGGATTGCCACTTGTTCTTAATTTGAATGGCCACCCTTAGTCAGTGATGATCTGCTTCTTGCACCCAGGACAGGCCTGAGACCTCCCAGTGCCTCATCCACAGGCACAAATAGACATGAATTTTCCTCCTTCATCCCTTCCATCCATTTGTCCCTCCTCTGAGAGATCTCTGCAAAACAACCTACCAGCTCACCTGGGTCTCTGGCGAGTGGGAAGAAAGTTGAGTGACCTGTTCTCTAGCAGGTCAGGTATCTTTTCACTCCAGGGGAGAAATTAAATTCCTCCATCAATTCAGGGTATAGAAAACAGTGTTTTATGGCTCAGGATAGTCCTGAGTGCAACAGCTTCAGTGCTTTACTATCTGGCAGACGAAGTTTACAGTAGGGGAAAAGGTGTATTTGTTGTGCCTGAAACATCCTGCTGAAGAGACTTCCTTCAAAAGCGTTTCTCTCCACATTTTTTTGGTGAGCTCTCTGCTTTAGATGAGTACTGCTCTGCTTCTGGGAGGTCAGCTGGGAGTGGAGCAGGGCACTGTCTCTGCTCTGCCTCCTCTTTGAACAGGGCTGAAGCAATTCCTGCTCTCCCTTGAACACAGTGCCTGAAGCCTGCCCATCTCTTAAGCGGGACTTGCACTGGGGGGTGAAGATTTTGAGCTGCTGTGAGGGACTGAAAGTACCTGGATAATCACAAGAAAAAATTCTTTCTGATAAAGATAGTTGAAAAGAGTTGAAATGCTGGGCTGTAATGAGATCTCCTGTGTTGGCTGTACACATTGCTAAGTCTGTGCAACCTTAAAAATGAAATCTTGATGGTAATACCTTCCTCTTCAGGAATTTACTTTGGCAGAGTGGTTTTTTGTGGGGTGGTGATGAATAATAAATAATGCTGTATGGAGAAAAGGGTTTATTCTGCCTCTGTTTTACAGCCAGAATAGCTGTACTTTACTCTCTGAGCAGTCCTGTTGGTCTTGGTGGACTTTTTCCTGGAGGAAAGATGAGAACTCACTTTGAGTTGAGAGAGCAGATTCTAAAACAGATTCTAAAACAGATTCTAAAACAGATTCTAAAAAGATTTTCCCAAAAATTAATTTTCTAAATGAGATTCTGTTTCATTCAGATGCTCGTCTCATTCTCAGAGATTATTTTTTTGGACTGTAAGTGATCAGTTATTTGTGTCTGCATATGCTTCATTTTCAAGTGCAATTCTTGCTGTGTAAATACATGTGCAAGCTGTGAGTTCTGGTGACCAGAGGTCCCCAGAATGTACGCTGGAGCTGGTGTGTATGAAGAAGTTACTGTTTCCTTGCCTGAAAAGGACCTGAACTAGCCTCATTTCAAACTCCTCCTTATACTGTGTGGACTTGAGGTTTTGGGGCAGTCCCCTGGGTCTCACCCCCAGTCCCTTACTTGAATTTGTTTTCTGATTCTGCTGTTGCTGCTTCTGTGTGACTGGATCAAATTTGGAGTTCAAAAACTCTCACTTAAAATGAGTCCAACCGAAAAACCTTTGCAGAGACCGTCCACCCTAGTCCCTATTGTGACTCTGGCACTATTAGCTAAGGAGGGCTGTGGAGTCTGGAGCAGAGAATTAGAGTGACTTATGCACGTTTCTCCCAGGACATCATCTAACATGCCCACTACAGACAGAAGGCTTGTTCTCATCTTTAAAGGAGGTGTGAGGACAGATATAGCCTAGAGAACTCCAAATGCTGCTGAAGACATACTCAGCAGCATCCCCCTGACCACGTGGCACACAAGATGTCTGTCTGTGTGTGGATGGTCTGGCTGCTGGTGTGGTTGATACCTCATGCTATGTAGACATAATAGCAGTTCAGTTCTTCCTTCTTAGGAGGCTGTGGGTTTTATTTCCTTTAGCTCTCATTTGGTGTTGTTTTCTTTTCCTCCCCATCTCCCCCAGCTGAGTGAGATTTTGAAATATTCCTGTGGGAAGGGCGGATTTGTGGTGACAGACTGAGCTGCCACCGGCAGAGAATGATGTCTAAATGGAATGTGATGTTCAAAAGCTGCACATGAAGTGTGTTGGGAGTGTGCTCGGGTCTGAGAGGTACTGGGCACTGCTGCAGTCCCCCCATGGTTTTTGGGATACCCGCCTGGCTTTCTCAAAAGCAAGGAAGCACACTTGTAGCTTGCTGCCAGCTTGCTTAGCTGATTTTCATGCTGTCTAAAGAGCCTTCTCACTTCAGTTTGCCGTATGGAGCTCGATGTGACAGGGCCTCTCTCCCTCAGAGACACCTGCAGAGAAGCAGAAAAGTGGATGTTGACTCTGGGAGTAAAAGGGTAGAGGAACTGGGCCCAAAGAGTTTTTACTTTCTTGCACTGTGAGATTGGTCCTGTGCTACCTTCCAGTACCTGAGGGGAGCCTACAGGAAAGATGGAGGGGGACCTTTTACAGGGACATGTAGTGACAGGACAAGGGGGAATGGATTAAAAGAAAAAAGGAGATATTAGATATTAGGAAAAAAGCCTTTACTTTGAAGGTGGTGAGGCCCTGGCACAGGATGCTCAGAGAAGCTGTGGCTGCCCCATCCCTGGAAGTGTCCAAGGCCGGGTTGGACGGGGCTTGGATCAACCTGGGCTAGTGGAAGGTGTCCCTGCCCAGGGCAGGGGGCTGGAACAAGATGAGCTTTAAGGTCCCTTCAAATCCAAACCATTCTATGATCCTGTGATTCTACTACGTGGATAACTTTGTGTCCTTCCTCAGTTTGCACAGTGCCTTCCTACCCCGTGTAACCCTTATTCGGTGCAAGTAAGGATTGGCAGAACTGAGGTCTTTAAAGACCTGTCATGTCCCTGTGGGATGTGCCAGCTGGGAAAACAACAGGAATATATCAGGAGGTGCACGCTGGAAGGTGCAGTGTTTAAAGCAAGGTTAATTAACTGTTGGAATAACTTGGCCGAGGTGGATTTACTGGCACTCGAATCCGTCAGATCAAGCTGAGTTTACGTGGCCTGATGCAGAGCTTTCTGGGGGAGGGTCGAGGGACTAAATTTGGCATCCCAGACACATCAGTTCCCCACATCAGCCCATTCCTGGGGGCTGATGGGGCTCCTTGAGGATTCCTTCTAGGAGCCCGGCCGTGCCCATGAGCACATCCCTGAGGTGCCCAGACTCCGAGGGGAGACCGAGTGGATGGAACCTGTGACAGCGACGTGTTAATGTGATTAATGAGGATCCCTAATTGTCACGGACAGCCCGTGCCGGGGCGGGGAAGCGCTGCCGAGCGGCCCCGCGGAGCGCGGGATGAGCATCCCTGGGGACCGGGGCGGCTCCGGCGGGCAACAATGAGCGGGGTTCGGCGGAGCGGCTGTACGGCTGGGATTTAATGAGATTTCCGAGTACTGACAAGAGCTGGAAGTGTTTAATAGCTCCGATTTAAATTATTCATGGCCGGGCGGGGCCAGGCCGGGGCCGTGGGGGAGCTGCTGGGGCGGCGCGAGGCCGCCAGGGGGCAGCATCGCCCCGCCAGTGGCGCAAATCCCTTTGGATGGAACCGGGATAACGGTCCTGGAACGGGCATAGCGATCCTGCATGCCGGGATAGGGATCCTGCATCCTGGGATAGCGATCCTTCATCCCGGGATAACGATCCTGCATCCCTGGGTAGCGATCCTGCATCCCGGGATAGCGGCCCTCCATCCTGGGATAGTGACTCTCCATCCCGGGATAACCACCTTCCATCCTGGGATAACCACTTTCCATCCCAGGATAACCCCCCTCCACCCCCAGATAACGATTCTGCATTTCGGGATAATGATCCTCCATCCCGTCACAACGATCCTCCGTTCCGGCAAAGCGAGTCACCGCTCACAGCCCGAAAGCTGCCGCGGGCCGAGGGGTGACATCATCACAGAATCACTGAGTGCTTAGGGATGGAAGGGACTTTAAGATCATCCAGTTCCACCTCTCTGCCATGGGCAGGGACACCTCCCACTAGACCGGGTGGCTCCAAGCCCTGTCCAAGCTGGCCTTGAACACTTCCAGAGGCGGGGCAGCCATAGACACACAACACCTAGTCTAAATCTCTCCTCTATTAGTTTGAAACCATTCCTCCTTGTCCTATCACTGTCTGCCTGTGTAAAGAGTTGCTCTCCCTCTTTTTTACAACCCCCCTTCAAGTTCTGTTGCTGAACACCGGCCCTGTTTATAGAGGTTAACCCTGAAATGGAGCTCTGTGTTAGCCAGTTTGTAGAGGGGGGTATGGCCAAGAAGGTGTTCACTCTTCCTCTTTTCTTGATTTTTTCATCTCTGGTTCCCCTCAAACTCAAATAGCAGCACTTTTCAAACACATGCAGTGACCAGACTAGATCCTTTTTCCCCCTCTCCCAAGAAATGGCAGATGTTGCTCTGTTTTCTCTTGTTCTCTTATTCAGGAGGAGGCAGGATTTTAACCAGGCTGACAGTGGAGTTAAGCTCAGGCTGGCAAATCGCCCTCCACAGTTCATGGAACTGCTTTCCTCTCTCACCCATTGCTTTACGGAGGAGTCTTTTGAGGGATGCACTGTTGTATTACAAGTGAGGAATTACTGAGAATGGAGAAATTAAGGCCTTTTAAATATTTAATGGAGGGAGGTTTTCTAAATTATTTAATAGCTTATTATGAAAGATTGCATAAAATGGTTTAGTAATTTATTCTTTACAGAAAGTAGCCTTAAGAAGCATTTTACAACATGTAAATATTGGTAGGAAATGCACCTAATTTAAAATGCTATCTTATTCCAACTGTCAAAGGAATTATACAGCACCCATACAGTTTTCAAATAACTTTAAACCTTTATTGTTTCTAGTCTTGAAACACTTCTCTGGCATAGGGAAATGCTGTTTATACTGATTTCACTGAAGTGCAGAGGCACAGAGAACAGACTGTGCTGAGGCTGAGGCACAGCAGGTCTGACCATGGCTATTCCTTTCAGGTCCCAGAAGCCATAGTCTGTGTTTTGGGCATGTGAATGCCCTAAATACTGACACAGAGGATCTGTGTAGCCTCTGGGGTGACTCGTGCAAGCAGGAGCTCTTCATGGCCAGCCCAGGTGTAAATACTGAGAGTGGAGCCCTTCCACTCTTCCATTCCCTCTTCCTTCTTTTCTATATGTATTTACTGGAGATGGAGGTGGGATTCAGTTGCCCAGTTGACTAGTCATTGTATAAAACCAAATTAACACTCTGCTTTCCAAAGTAATGCAGTGCCCTGAGATGAGGTAGACACCAGCAGTAAACCCACTGTTCACAAAACACCCACAAAACATGGCTTTGCCATGAAAAACCTGGAACTCCTTTTATTCTTATTAAACAAGTGAGCCTCTTGCTACTGTTCTGACCTTTGTTGACATAAACCACCCGAATTTGGTTTCAAGAGTTTGCCTTAATGTCCCCTCAAACAACCCTAATTTTTAAAGAAATATCTCTGCCTGGAAGGCATCAGAAAGCCCCAAGATATGCTGGTGGCTGTATCATCTGTCCCTTTGCTGCTTCCATTTAATTAGAATGAGTTGGAATAATCAATATTTCCTTGTCTTTTACAAATGTTTAACATGTGTTTACAGAACAGGTTACAGCAACGTTGATATTCACCTGTAGGTGCATCTACACAGGGTTTTATTTTCCTCTCTAATAAAAATTATGGAACAGATAAGCACTAAAACCCAGGTTAGTGTATTGCAGTATTGATTTCTGCAAGAGCACTGTAAGAATATATTTATCTACCTGTCCTATTATGAAATGGGTAAAAATGTACCACATAACCATTTCAGTCAGTCAATGCTATATTGAAAAGCCTCTTTGTTTGCTTCTTCTCAATAGGCCTTTTGAGGCACACTGGTTTTTTATTTTTTATTTTTTATTTTTGTTTTTTTATTTTATGTGTATTTGTGGAAGAAAGGATTAATATAGGATGGTATTGCTTTGTCTCTTTGTCCACGTTTTGTTTTAATTAGAGCCGTTGCTTTGTGATTTTTGGCTCGCTCTGAAACTCCACATTGGAAAGCGAAGAGAGAGTAAAATATGATTAATTATAGTTTGCTGGCCTGGCACCTCTTTAATTCCAGCAATTACTCTATTTTCTCATGTCATTCAGAACAAAAAGGAGCTATTAAGTTCAGGTTGGACGGGGCTTTGAGCAACCTGGTCTAGGGGAAGGTGTCCCTGCCCATGGCAGGGGGTTGGAATGAGATGAACTTTAAAGTCCCTTCCATCCCAAATCATCCTGTGATTCTACGAGTGTGTTGAGCCACGGGCTTTTCCTTGTGCTGAGCTTCTGAGAGGTGTCTGCCTACACGCTTTTATGACCCCAGAGATGCTTTGCCCTCCAATGTGGTGGTGTAATTTTGTGTTTCTTAAAAACAAATTTCTAATTGATCAAAAGAAGAGTGAAATTAAAAGAGTGGTGGAGCAAATGAGAAAGGGTTATTGTCATCTCTCCGTAGTGCAAACCCCGTTATTATTACTGTCACAAATTGCACTGTGTCGTGCTTTCAATAGCAGAAGGTCAAGTTGCGCCCAGGGATAGAAGTGAGAGAACAAATATAAACAACAAAAGCAGAGAGACTCAAATCTCTATAAAAGGGAGTGTTTGAGCTCGTTCTTCTGTGGCATGTGTGTCAGTAGTGCTGCAAAAGGGTCTCCATGTGGTGATTTCAAAGGGTAACTTCTGGGTATAGGTGGGCTGGGTGTGAGAGGTGATGCTGGAAGCAAGGGGAGACAGAAGTGTCAGAGGGTGCAGCAATGCATTGATCACACAGACACGCTCCTGTGGATGTGACCCTCTGCTCCTGAGGCAGCCACGCTCCAGGGCCTTGGCCAAACCTTTGTGAAGAAAATGCAAGATTTTTTTTCACCCCCTTTATCTAATAATCTCTGGTTCATACTGTTGGAGGCTTCATGTAATCATGTGGAAATATGTTTGCACTATGGTGGAGTCTTAGACCTTTCACAGCAGTTGGGTGGCAAGAGGGCACGTGATTATAAAGCCCCAGCAAGCTGCATGTTCTGTTTGTAATTCCTGGTACAGCAAACTCTGACTTTAGTTAATGTTGTGATAATTCAGAGCTGCCTTACCACAATTTCTCTGTGTTCTTGGAAAGAGTAGAGTGATACAACTGCTGCCTTCTGCCTGGATTGCACTGTAGATGGCACTGTGAAACAGTGATTTTGGTTACAGAGATGTATTTTACAGCACCATTCCAGACGTTAATTGCAGTGTAATATGGCTTTCCTTCTAGGTCCCCAAAGTGAAGGAAAAATTCTGAGATGCAGAAAGTCTTATTTGCTGCCGCAAATGGGAATCTGGAATAACTATGAAAAACACACTGAAATAATTGTGTTTGACTGGAACAAAATTCTTGCAAAGTCCCCAAGGTAAGGGCACTTTTTATCTTTCAAATGACAATGAAGATTTGCTGTTCTGGTGAGCAACAATATCCACTTGAATCCAACAGAGAATGAAGGCTTGACATTTCTGGAAGCAGCAGCCCACTGACACTGAAGGGCTCAGCACCCCTTGCTGCATCTGTCTGCTAGATTTCATTTCTCTCCTGCCTTTTCAAAGATGCTCTTGTATTTCTTTACATTGGCAGTCTGAGAACTTGAGTCCTGTCTACCTGCAAGGCAGACTAAAGTCTGAAAATGTATCATTTGGATGGTACTGGATGCTTTTAGCAGCCTTCCAGTTTGGATATAACTAAATTGATGCTTGGTAGTGATACACTTATTCCTGGGACTTGAATATTCTTGCAGAGGGGTAAGGTTACCCTGATGAACCCTGGTTTCACACTGCCTGTCTAACATCACAGCATGGCTTCATAACCTGAGAAAGCTTTTGAAATAATTTCAGCACACAACCATTTCCACTGAGACCAGTTTTGCTCCTGCATTGGGAACAGTGGATTCACTTAATTGCTGAAATGGCAGCTGATGAGCATACAGAGTATGATTTGAGACAAAATACCTGTCCCTTCCATTGACTACTACCAGTAATGGCACGTTCAAAATGCCTGATCTGTGGTGTTTAATTCCATGGGTTAAATCCTGCTTTCAGTCACATCTCAGGAAACCTGTAGCAAAGCTCCTGCCTTGGTTAGGATATCACAGAGTGACACCAGAGCTGGGGTCTCTGCTATTTGGATCAGATTCCAGTGTTTGCATTTAGAGCAACAGACAGGTGGGATTGTAGGATGAGCAGATGATGACATCCTGTTTAGTGATAGCTGGTGCATGAGCTGTATGTTTCTCATGGAGAGAGCGAGAAAACTAAGATTAAATTCATCTCTCTCCTCAAGAAAATGAGGTTCAGTTACCTGGGAAAGAAATGGTACATTGATTTCAGAACTTACTAGGCAGTTTTCTTAGGCTAATATTGGATCACCAGCAATAATAACATTTATGCTGGTTTCACAGTGACTCAATCCCATTAGCTGCAGTGGCATTATGTGGTTCAGCTGGATGCAAGAGGTGAATTAGGTTCAGCTGCTCTGAATTAGCCTGGGAGTGCTCTGTAAGAGGGCACTCACAGGGTAGGCAAGGAGCAGTGATGTCTCTATTTTCTGAGCTGTAAAAGACCCTCAGTGTGTTCCTTCCTGTACTGGTTCATTTGCATTCAGGATGGCAACACTGGGCTTGAGATAGAGCACCTTCTTAAAGCCAAAAAAGGTACCATGTTGTCAAATCAGTCCTTAAAATGTGGATTCTTTACATGTAATCTTTGCTTTCTGGGATTTGTAGACATGGTGAGCTCTTTATTAACAACATTTGTGTAATTTTTAAAAAAAGTTTGTGGGCTGGAATAAAGTCTATAAGGACAGCTGACAATGCTGGGGTCTGCCCCAATGTATTTCTTTCTCAAGTGTAAAACAGTATTTGTTGCTTAAATATGTTTACATGCAGCAGGCTTTTGGTCCCTTAACTTTGGATATTAGTAAGTGCTTTTGTGATTTGTTTGGGCTTTATTAAGATTCACAGTAAGAGAACAATATTGTTTTACAAAGTGTGAAAGTGAAAATTATGCAAGCACTTCTAAATGAGGAAACATGGCCTCTGCTTTGGTTTTGTTTGTAAATGTTTATCAGATTTAAACAACATACAAGTGCTTCACCTGGCTGTGACAGTAGAGCTGTCTAAGGCATGGATTTTTTTTTTAATTTTTTTTTTTTTAATTTTTCCTATCCCTATATTCAGCAGTTGAATATTGGATTAACTGAGTAGTCTCGGATATTTTTAAAGATAAACAGAAAAACAAATTATTTGGAACATACTTGGAAGAACCAGAACTGGAATCCACAGGGGGAAGAAGTTCCCAAAGGACTTTTTGGTACAACTAAATATGCTTGTGATAGGATTGTCCAAATCCCAGGATGCTGATTCACTGCAGACTAACATCACTGCTATGAAAGCAGTATTTAGTTCAATTTATGCACGTCTATAAATTGCCTTTAATTAATTTGATGTATTCCTGCTTACAGAATTTGCTGAAAGTGTGAAACGTGGTATCTAAGGGTTCAACTACATAATGCCTGTTTATGTTTCACACAAGTAATATATCATCATAACTGAGTTTAAGAAGATGATTAGATTCCCTTTCCATATGATGAATGGCATAACATAAGCTATTGAGGAGTTTAATTGTAGGTATTTGCAGAA
The DNA here is from genome assembly GCA_013399855.1 of Oxyruncus cristatus. Lineage (NCBI taxonomy): Eukaryota > Metazoa > Chordata > Aves > Passeriformes > Cotingidae > Oxyruncus > Oxyruncus cristatus. Next base: position 1,153,881 of record VXAY01003431.1, read on the forward strand.
AAACTACTGAGGATTTGTAATCTCAGGTTTAACACTAACAACATGTACTCTCTTTAGAACAAGTGTTTTCTGAAAGGCAGTTTTTAACAGAGAAGTGAGTCCTTGCATATTTGACTGAGGTGCTGGTTTCATGAGTGTTTAACCCTCAGCAAACCTACTGGAAAGGAAAGCTCACAGATGTTGTGTGGCTGGGAGGCTCAGGCAATTCCTGCACACAGCTACACGGGAGCTGGTACCTTCAGCAAATGTGTCCTGAGAAGTGCTAAGTAAAAATGACATTATTTTCCATGACTGGGGCAAGTGCAGCTCAGAAATCGTGGCACAGCTCATAAATATATGTATTTACATTTGAGTGTGTGTGGATCTTAATAAAAAGCAAAACAACCAACACTTTATCTCAGATTCATAGAAACGAATTGCACTCAAATGTGTTATTATAAATATGTGTTTGTGGGTAATGTGATGTGTGATAGACATTGCTTTGCTTCTAATTATGAAACATTATTAGTAAAAAAATGATGCCAACTGAATCACAAATATAATTTTGTCAGTGGAGCCTTGTAATAAGCCATATTGGTTATTCTTCAGCATCATCTCAGCTTTCCTTCCCCACATCATTTTTGTTATTCCCTACTTAAATTGTTCTTTCGCTCAACTGCTTCCTTTTCTGCCTCCAGGATGAGATTCTGTGCCAAATCAATGCTTCTCTCTGACTGGCTCTTTTTGGTCTATGTGTTAATGGTCTGCTGTAAATTGTTGTCCGCCTCTAGCCACCATCCCCGGGGGCACACAGGTAGGAGCTTTTAAACTCATTATGTGCTACTGAGACCAATTAATACCACTTGCAGCATGTTAGAACCCATTTTTTAGTAATGGATAATTGATGAGGCTGTTGACAGCATGTTATAATCAGTGCAATAGTTTAAAAATATAACACCAAGAAAAAAAGGAGTTATTGTAAATTTTCATGTTTTTTTCCTAGTAATTTTAGGTACTGAAGCTCACTAAACAGATTTTTTTTTTTTTTTTGAGTAACCTCATGACTGCCAGGACTTTGGGATTTGTTTGTGTCAATTTGCTTTTATCTGTGTTGGGATTTGTTTGTGTCATTTTGCTTTATCTGTATCCGAAGACATTTTGAAATGAATCTTTATCTTCTCCCTCTTAATCCTGTTGTTATCAACTGACTTTACCACGGTGTCATTGGCTTTGGTGGGCAATAGATCAAAGCCTTCAGACTTATCTCAGTCAGTTCTTTCACTGAGTAACACAAATTCTGAACAGTGCTTTAGACCAGCTTGTGATGTGCTCCTTCTTTTCCTAACTTGCATAGTGAGGCAAACAGATAGATCTTGCATTTAAGGGGTTGTACTATTGTAGTAGGGAATTATCTATGAGGCACAATGGGTTATCACATTATAAGTGACTGAAATAGCTCAGAACAAGCTGGGTTGGCTTCATGGAGAGATACCAGACTGGATCTCTGGAGTAACATCTGTGTTAGGATCATCCAGACGCATCAGCTTGGAAGCAGAAAGAGAGATAGATGTACCCCTGCTAATGTAAAGGTATCTGTGCAAGTCCTAAATAAAATGGGATAGCTGTGCAACAATTGATCCCAGGAGAGAGATAAGTTAACGCTTTGAACACCACTTCTCAGGAGAGGCCAAAAGCCTGGCTGCAACACCATGATGATGCCTGAATTCTCGGCACCATTAGTCAGCTTTGTGCTGGCTTGGAGACTTTAGCAAGTGTTGCTGTTTGTGATGTAGTCTTATTCTTAAATTAGTCCTAGAATCCATATGCAATGTTCTTAGCTCTGAGCCAGAGTCTTGTGGTTCCAGGTCTAATGTTAGCATCCACTCCAGCTCAGCACTAGGAAGTGGGGATGCATTTCTTAAGGCTCCATCCTCCAGATGAGACAAACTATTGATCTCTTTCCTGGCTGCTTCGAGGGGTCATCTGGAGATGAAGGCTCCTCAGATGCTCTCCAAAATGTCTTCAGTCCTGGCATGCAGGACTGCCTGACCTGCACGGAGATGCTGTGTCTGTATCTACCTGCCCATAGCTCACCAGCAGTGTGTGTCTCCGAGATCTACAAAAGCCACCTCCTTGCCCTACCCCATCACCAGCGCTGTGTTCCCAGCTGCTGTGCACACTCATGTGTTTGCCATAAAATGCAGCCACAGAATATGGAGAATAACTGGAATGTTGTAGCAAAAGCCCAAAGAGTGATTCCAGTGAATGCAGTGTTGGAGGAGGATCTGTATTACTGCTTTGCTGGGATCTGTTATGGAAATTAGTTCAATCACTTCAGTGAGGAAGGGGGTCTATGCACAATGACAAGTTAATTAGACCCTCTTGACCTTTCCTGTAAACAACTGCTGCTTGGCAAAGCATTTCAGAGCTGACTACACAGAAAAACCTGGAGAACAGCCTTCTGCAGCTTTTGTCATTTGGGGAAGAGTCTTGTCAGAGACTTTTGTCTTGTCAGAGATTTTTGTCTCTTCAAGATGCACTTTGCATGTGTAACTAAGGGAAATACCTGTAATAGGGCAGTAGTGGTGGGCTCATATGATGAACGTTCATTATGTATTATATAAATTATGGCAATATGTTTTATGTAACATTTCAGAATGCTTGACTGCCTGTTTATAGTTGGCACCAGGAATTCTTTCCACTGTATCAAAGCGGTTCCATAAAACACAGTCAGGCTTCTCAACTGTTAAGCAGATTTGTGCACTGTGATTTCTCTGGGAGGCTGAAGAAAGGTCCTGCTCTTCATGACTCGTTTGGTCTGATTGTGGAGTTATTTTTCAAACGGACACACTTGAAGCTGGAGCCTTCATGCACCTTTTTAGACTATGGTGTCTTGCTCTTCCCCAGATGTGAGTTTCCCTCATCCCATTCCCCCATCCCACTTTAGGATTCCATGTGGTAGATGAAACAGTCATCCCATTTTCGATTCTCCAGCTCTGTTTGACATGTGGTATCATAGAACATTTAGAGGGCTTGAGGAGCACCCCTCAAGGGGCCAATGCTTCCCAACCTGATCTTACTTTTGCTGTTTGGCACAACACCTAAATAGACCTTCTAATGTATGATCAAATCTGTGATGGAATCTATTATGTGAGCAAGATGCTGCCTTGTTCATCAGGAAAACAAATAATTCAGAGCTTTTAGCACAGCCTGTTTTGTGGAAAGCAAATAATTAGCCTCATTTGTTTAATAAAATTAGCATGTTCTTGGATGGCAATTGAGATACAATTTTTGCAGTCAACAGGCAGCATAAACATTTTGCAAAGAAAAAGGTTCCTGAGGCACATAAGAGGGATGAATTCAAGGTTTGGGTTTGACAAGTGCTTTGTCTGGTGTCCCTTAGATCAAGCAGCTGTAACCTGACAGGTACATGCTGAGGTGGGAACCTGCTTACGAGCCAGGAGGTGCTGAGCCTGGGATACTTCAGGAGGAGTTGATTTTTTTTTTTTAAGAACATGTTATGCCTGCTCCTGACAATCAGTGTGTTTCAAGTGATGTACTTGACACCATCAGCACCTTTGAATCAAACGTGTACTCGCTACAGCTCAGAAACTGTGTTAACTAAGAGCAGACAATAGAATTTCAGACGAAAATGAGGATTGACCTTTCTTTTCAAAATACTGCCATTTTTAATGAACCTAATCCAGTAAAAGACAATTATTGACTTGGGTCATATTAGATGGTGCCTGAAAGAATAACATTCAACAGCTGTCTCTGCAATGTTCAGGTAGGAACAGAGACAAGATCTTAAGGACTCAATAACCACTCTGTTTCTGAGAAGTGGGAGAGAACACCATTGAGCAATCCCTTTGACAAAGGGGGCCTCTGCACTGTAATAAAGTGTAAGGCAGACCTGGTTCTTTCTTTTGTTCTGTGAAATATTCATCACCATGAAATGACTGTTAGGGGAGAAAGAGATTGTTCAGTCTTGCCATTGCTTTGAAGATGTTTGGATCTCAAGCCCAGCTTGGAGGATTCAGCTTATTTTTCACTGGAACATTGTAATTGCTTTGACTGGCAGAGTTAACTAGGCAGAAGGTAGGGAAGAAATGTTCCTTCTCATTACCATTGGATTGTTAAAGATGCTGCTTACACAGATTATTCCAGCAGCCTCCTTGTACATCCGTGTGGAGAAGACAAGTCAGAATGTTCGTCTGACTTTGTTGCTCTGAATTGCTTTTCTGAAGAGTTTTTCTTTTGCACGAACAATAGCTAAGGGAAGCATAAGCATCAGCCTTACTATAACTTTTGGGCAGTATTTCAGGCTCCTGGACCACCTAATACCAATATAATGATCAATTCTATGCTGTGCAGGATGAAGCAACATACATTTAGTAGCAGCAAACATTTGTTTCCACTTCACTGCTGTAAGTCAAAATCCACAAATGAAGAAGCACTGAAAAGACACTTTGTCAGGTCACCTTGTGTGGAGGTTGGACTTGCAGACTATCAGTTGGTACAGCCAGCTGAGCAGTTTCTGCCATGCATTATCAGTGCAGCATGGCTTTTTTGAGACTGCTTGTTTTACGTGATGATGCTCACCTGAAGTGCTTCCAGCTGCCCTCTGCTTGTTGAAAGGTCTAGATTTTTGAGAAGTCCATTATTATTGTTATTAATATGCCTGGAATCCATATATTTAATGAACATCTGTAGCTTAAAGCAGAGCCAAATTGGTTCACATTGCCCTTTCCTTTGTGATTTCAAGTGAAGAGTTCACTGATAGCCCGAATGGTTTGCTTGCTTACTGCAGCTGCAGGATGATGTAGATCACAGGGATAAATCATGGTATGTGGGTGCACTGGGACAGCTTGGTCTTTTAGCCATCTGGAATAATAAGCAGCAACTTTGTTTCCTCTAGTTTTTCCCTTGTTGCATCCTAGACAATTTTATTTATGGGGTCATCAGAGGTTAAAAGGGAGAAGTCTAAAAACGGCAGTGGCAGGCAAATATACATGACCCCAGCAAACCTAGTGACCCTTCTAACACCCTGGGGACATGCACACCTCGTGGCCCTCTGGTAGGTAATGAGGGAGGAATAGCAGCCCAGAACAGGTAAAAGCTTGGTGAGTTGTCAGTGTGGGGTGTGTTATCAGTCAATCAGGCATCAGGTGACGAAGAAATGAACATCACAGTTCCCCTGAAGGATGAATAAGGGGTTCAGGGGCTGAGTGGCAGCTGGGGGTGTGTGATTCTGGGAACATCCAGCAGAAGATTGTTCCTTTATGCACGAAATAGCAGCTCATGCTGCGGAACGTATCACACACTGGTTTGATCTGCAGCACCCTCCAAACCTGCTTATTTTTTGTGACTCTGAGTGTGAACTGTCATCATCAGCTGGAATTCAGACCTCTTGATCATGCTTTTGGTTTCAGGTGGTCTCGTAGCAGACTGGATTGTTCCCCATCGATTGCAGTTTTTCACAGCTTTAAGGACTTTTTTTCTCTACTTTCAGAACATTAGGGACAGATTCTGTCCCCACTGGAGTCAGAGGAAAAATTCCTTATTTACACAAGCTCCAGGATTTAAGCTGCTTAAGGGGGAGCTGTGTGTCTGAAAAAGAAAGCTCTATGTTAAAAATATTGCTGCTTTCAAGGAAACAGGGAAACCAGAAAACTCAGTCTTCTTGTTCTCCCCTTATTTTTGGTTTGGAATGTCGTTCTTCCCAGCAGTGCTGTCTGGCAGTCACGGGCTGGATTCCCAGCTCCACCAGAGGGCCCTGCAAGGCCGTGCAAGGGGCTCCAGCACGAAGCCACTGCACTGATTTAAACCCCAACTCTTCATTTTGCTAACTAGAATTATGAGTCCTTTGTATTTCAACGGGTCAGACATGGTTACTGCACAATAAGCTTTAGCCTTTTTTCTATTTAACTCCTTTTATGTCTTAATGTTTTATTCAGTGTGCTATTTATGTAGTTTATTATCCAGGTTCTAAATATAGGGCTGCTACAATATACAGCCCTGACTGTAATCTCTTCAAGTAATAAGGTAGGAAAAGCAATTCAGTTGAGAAATAGGTTCCCTTTAAGCCAAAAGGAGCAGAATTCTCTCTGTGAAGTTTGCTGGTATATTTGTTTCTGAAGAGGAAAAAAAAAAAAACAAACCCATAAGAAATTCTTCTTATTTTCTTTTATTTTTTTTTTTCTTAAATAACAATTGGAACTCTTAATATTTCTGACACCAAGTCAGTGTTGATTTAATCTTTTATAGGGTAAAAAGTAGCTTCTGGTGATATTTTTCATGAATGTGCACTCTAAGTGCATGGAATGTGATTGTATATTCCAGGGAGATGGGGTGGAGGAAAATTACAGGCAAACTGGTGACTGTGCAGGTTTTGTGTATCAGATTTCATTGTTTCAAAAGTGGAGGGAAAAGTTCTGTAACAAAAAGAAGATGAAGTCTCATTGAATGCAAACACTCAAGCCCAGTGTATCAACCTGTAGAGCAGGAGGCTGAAACCAAGCTCTTTACTGCAGTATCAAAGTGATCTTATTTTAAAGCCTTTGAGGGAAAGAGTGCGAAAATACAGCCTTTATTTTATTTATTTTACATTGACAGCACCATTTTTTTTTATATAACTGCCCTCTGCAGTAAATGATAATCTTTATATTCCATTGACCAAAATTCTAAGCAGGAAAGCGTTCTTTACTCTTTCTCTTTTCTTCTAAATGTATCTCTCCTGAACTTAGAATTGATAATAGAAAAAAAAATATTGCATTGAAAATGGTGCTAATGTGTGGAGAAAGAAATGGTCAGATAAGTGTAAACCCACAAATAGAATGGAAAATATCATGTCCTCAGTGTTCATTTGGGTGAAGTGATGCAACAAAAAGTGGAACAGGCTCTGTCCTGGGTTTACATGGAGGTCAACATGCAGAGTCCTTGGGAGGATGGATACTTGAGTGATGAAGGCAGTAGATTGAAATGTAAAGGACTTGCATTGAATTCTCTGCTCTGAAATGATTAAAAGACCCGCCTAAGATGAAGTCCTGACCCCACTGAAGCAGGAGGTTGTGATTCTTCTGTGATTTAGTTTCCAGCCTATTCCAGATATATCATATGGCTTTTGGTCCCAGCAGAAAAGTTAGACTTCATAGTTATGACTTTATTAACGCTTAAGCCAGTTATTCTTACAGAATTCATCATTCAGGGCTTTGCAAATCACTGCCATTTTGAGGGATGGAAAGTGCTTTAGGGCCTGTTCTGCTATCGATCGGCTCGTCTGTGCTCACTGCCTGGGCTGCACTGCCACAGCCTGACAATTACATTAATTGTGATGGCAGCACAGAGCCTGTCCCAAACTTACAGTCCCATTTCAATGGAACTGCAAGGCCTTTCATCCCGAATGAGTGGCTGCACAGGCTTGAATAAAAGTCCATGGAAATGGGTGGCAGTTTCTGTTGACTTGGTGGCTTCGACTCAGGGTCTGGTTTTGTCTGTGCTGCCAGATGAAGGGCGGTTCAGAGGCAGACTAGGACATGCTGACCCTCTGTGTTGGTTTTCTTTGCCTGGCTGTAGGTGGGTACAAAACATTCACCCTGTATTTAAGAGCAGAAAATTAGTTGCCATCTTTGGCCATAGCATCCAACGTGGGCCCCCCCCCGGTGCCCTGTCCACTCAGACCACACGAAGAAGTGCTCAGCTCTGCTCTCATGCCAAACACAGTGGTTTTTTCCCTGCCAGAGAAGCTGCCCTTTGACTTGAACTTTATGGTGTTGATCTGTCTGGTTTCAAGGACATGTTTGAGCAAGCATTTCGTCTTGGAAACCAGAAAATGTTTAATTAATAATGGAAGAACCCGGAGATGGATTTTTTTTTAAATTTTTTTACTAACATTTAAGTGTCCTGTTGGCGGAGCAGCTCTGGGTTGCTGCTGGTAGCCCTTTGCTGCCTGTTTTTCAGTGCTTGGCAGCACTCTTGTATTCCTTCAGGGGAGTGACAACTGATAGCGGACAATGGATTCTAAATCGGGAGATTAAAGATGTCTTGTAGGGTTCAGCAAGGTAATCTCTCCTCATCAGACTGGAGATGGAAGCTGCACCTGACATTCATTATCTTCCAGGGTGGCAATCTCTAACAATACCTCCAGAAATGACAGAAGTTATGAGTGGAGAATTCTAGGATCAACAGTTCTATTGCTTGGTGTGTGACCAGCTTTTATTTAATTATTTCCTTTCTTTATTTCCACTTTTTTTTCCCCTGATGGACATCATCCATACGCCTTGCAGTCCAGTGATGATCACCAGTCTTTTGATTTATGTTGTTACTTTAGGACATAATAAACACCTAAGTGTGAGGCAGGGTTTCTCTTAGTGTTATTTACTGCTTGCATCTTCCTGATATCAGTTCTGGTTTATTTATATCTGTGTTTCCTTAAAGTAGCATCTTAAGGAGCAGTGAATATTTTAGAATAAGCAGAAGTCTTTTACTGCCTTTTTTTTTTTTTTTTTTGCTCGAAGACAAT
>VXAY01003431.1:1162415-1283451 GCA_013399855.1 Oxyruncus cristatus
TTTTTTTTTTTTTTGGCACAGAGACAAATTGTTACAAATTTGCTGGGGTGGAATGGCAGGGTCTGTGTGTAGCAGGTCAGGATTGTGTGTTAGCAGCTGTTTGTAGGGTGTTGCATCACGTTGGATGTTCTTGCCTGACAGCAAAGTGAGTGGTTGTAAACCAAAATCTAAAGGTATCAAGGTAGTCTTTTATGTGCATCTCATTTGCAGCTTGGGTGAAAAAGTTTTGAGCACTTTCCGTGCTCTCTTATATCCCTTCTTCTATAGCTCCCTTTTTCCTTGGGAGATTTTCCTTCTATGTAGCAGAAAATAAAGTTGATGAGGAGATGCTGACCTTCCTGCTTTGTGCTGTCCCTGGATGGGACACAAAGATGAGGGGGTTCAAGGACTCTAAGGTGGCATTAGCCCACTTGGTTAGAGCATGAGTGTCTTTGAGCAACCAACAGCACAAAAGGGGAGAGAAGGACAGTGTGACAGTCCCTCACTCACAGCTATCACCTTTGTAAGGTACCAGAATGGATCCAGTGTCCACCACAACGAAAGACAAAACCTATTGAAAAAGTGCATGGAAATACCTGTTTCCCTTATACATCTGTATTTACAGGTCTTTATCTATGCTACATGCCACACAATTTGAAAGTATCAAGGCTTTCTGTCGCATTTCCTCCCCTCCCACTGGTGTGTTGCACGCTCTGGTGATATATTAAAAAGTATGTTGAGGGACTGAAAGTTATGGAACCAGATTGTTGCACTTCATGAATAAGCAGTAGCTGTGCAAACACCCTCCCTGCCTCATTTCTGAATGAAGCACAATAAATAACAATAAATAACTTGTCCAAAGGAATGGTGCCTGTTTTTATTGGCTTGCCATGTTGAGAGGGGATAAGAGGGAACATCTTAAAACTGTGTGTCATCACTGACATTTGCTACTCTTAAGTTTTCTTAAATTGTCTTTAGAAAATATAATTTAATGAAAATATTAAGAACAAGTCAAAATACAATTTAAAAAAAGTGGAAATTATGTATTTGGTGTAACTCACCCTAGCGACATGAATGTCTGGCACAAATTGTGGATATGCTAATGATTTCTGTCTGTTGAGTCCTTCCAGCAAATGTTGGTATTCCTCCAACTAGAAAAAATGAACCAAAACAACAAAAAACCCCCTCCAAACTAAGTCAACTGAAATTTCTCACTTAAAAGAGTTTGCATGTAGAAAGAGGTCCCCGCTGTTCTGTTCATGCACCCTGTTGGAGTTAGTACTATTGGGTCACCGAGGGGAAAAAGAGTAACATAATTTTATTTTCAGAGTATCTGAGGACATCTTGCTTAAAAAGAAGCCTGATTGCTCTGGAAGCTGTCTGTTGGGACTGTCACTTGCTTTGCTGTGTGTCCAAATGAGTTGTCTGGTTTTGGGAGTGTCTGCTGAAAATAGAGTTTAATAATTTACTTGTATTGAGTTAATTTTTCAGATTTTTTTCTACTTCCAAAGTCTCAGAAATGAGGAGGGAACATAGTAAAATCTACTGTGAGAACTGTGCTCAGATTTTTGTTGTTGTTTGAACTGGATAGGAAAAAGCCTTATTTTGACATTTCAGTTGGGAATACTGTAACAGATGTGCTTTTTTTTCTCCCCCACCAGACACTGTTATTACTGGAAATACAAAAAACCTCACAACTTTGTTGGCATTCTTTAGAAATGGAGGAAAATTGCTGCCCTCAGCAAAATACAATTTACTGCAAGGGATGCCACAGTCCCCAAACAAGGAGCCAAGATAATTAGTCTACAACTGACAAATAAGTCTGCTATGCTAATGTAATGAAACATCCTTTTATCAGACTGTATCACATGGTAGCTTGTGCCAAGCTAGAGAGAAACGAGAGTTTACTCTGAAAACATGTCCTCTTCTGGGGGAACAAATCTAATCCAGCAGTGACTGGGCAAAGCATTTTCCTGACCCTTTCCCAGTATCAAGGGATTTGGATTAACTGAATTTTGGATCAAAACCAAGACCTGAGTAGGGGTTTTTGCAAAATCGTTTCCATTTTTCTTTCTTCTGAAACAAGCACTGCATCAAAACGACATTAAAAAAGAACTATGGCTGCAGAACGACCAGTTTATCAGGGGGATAAAGGTGATTCAGCATTCTCTCTGTGTTGCCTCTCAAAAAATCCCAAAAGGGTCTTTTCCCCCAGATTGGGCAGTCCAAATGTGATACATGCTGGAGTAACTCCTCTGGCAGCCAGGCTTGCTGAAACCAAAGCAATACAAGGTGTTTTTCAGCAGCATGAACTGCTTTACAAAAGAGGTGTGGTCGTTCTCATTTAACAGATGGGGGCTGAAACACGTGTGCACGGTGAATGTTTCCGTGTCTTGGGAGTAAATTGGACTCAGTTGCAGAACAGAGCCAGAGGTCATATTTAGATTGCCTCGCCTGGGACTTGTTGGCTGGGCTACTATTTATGCAAACAACACAGAGCAGTACTTAAATACCATCATTGCACTGTGCTGGCAGCTACAGCGAAGGTACACACCTGTCAGAGCTGACAAGTGACTGGTAAGCTCCTTCCCGAACTTATTTCCAGTGTTCCTTGGTCCAGAGTCTGTCAGCTGAGTTGGTCAAAAAGCGATGCGAAGAAATGGCATTTATTCTTACAGTTATCAGCTTTTGCTCACTGTATTTATTTATTTATTTATTTTTTTTTTTTTTAGTGAAATATGACATGAGCTTTCAGTCTGAGATCTGTGAGGTAATAAATAGTGTTAACAAGGTCATTCTCTGACCAAGGGAAAACTGCAAGTTGTGCAATGATAATGTGGTCAGGGGACAAGCAATGGAAAGATGCCTGGTTTGTGACAGCATCAGCAGGGGTTTGTACTGAGACAATGGATATTTCTAATTGCCACTGGTCTTGTATCAGTGTGTCCACTAAGAACTGGTTTGCCACTTGCCTGTGGGGATGGGGGATCCCTCTGTCTCAGGTGAGTGAGGTGATAGTACAGTTGTGTGTGAATGAGCTGATCCTCATTTCATGCAGAAGTCAGTGCAAAGCACAGGTGACACCAAGGGACCTGAAGTGGAGGGGCAGCATGTACTGACCTCCAGCAGAGGAGGAGTCATCGATGTTAGAAGATACTTTAAATAAAGCATTAAACAAAGAATTGACGAATATAAAAATAAAACAGCACAAAACACACAAGGATGAGCACTGGGCTTCAGTAAGTGTGTGTAAAGAAGAGCACCCAATTGCAAAGTTCTCTCTAGGTTAATGAGAGCTACTGACTGGTTTTTTTTGCATAAATCTGATGACTTCAGCTGTCTGCTTTGTGAAAGGAAGATAACATAGGGCTGATTGATAGAGTGAACAGGACATGACAATCTTCAAGGAAGAAGAAAGGCAGAAATCACTTTCAATGGAGACAGTATCTAATGATGTCACCGAGCACTTGATTGAAGCCAATTGAAAATAACATTTAAATTACTGAATGATGAAATGAGAGAAAGATAAAGAGGTCTGTGATAATGATTACATAACCTCTTGATGAGAGTCAGAGATTAAATAATACATTGTACGTTTTCAGTCAAGTCTGCTCTCCTGTAACCAAACAAGTGTTAAAGCTTAAAATGCAGTTAAGCAGTAACCTGGTAGAAATGCGCAAAGGCTCAGATTATTCTTCATGTCAGGTGCTATGCAAGTCTTGTCTATGCAATGTTTGCGTGCAAATGACTAAAGCTTTAGTGCAGAACTTAACTTTTTTAGCAAGTAGATGGGCTTTTTGTGCTTTGGTATAGAGGCAAATCAAGGATATCTGTTTACCCACAAAACATAACTATCTTAAATTAGTCCTTCTGAAATATAAGCACTGAGAGTGTCCTGGGCTTGGTCTCTTGCTCAGACAGAGGTGAACTGAACATGTGGCAGAAAATAAAGGCAGGTACACTTGCAGATTCTCAGTAAAAGCTGATCTGGTGCCTGGTGCAATGTACAGTGTGTAATCACAGGGCAACTCTAAGTTTTGCCTGTGATTCCAGTCGAATATTATTCATAGAACCCAGACCTTGCTGTAGGGTAGAAGGATTCTGATCCTGCTTTTCAGGAAGGTTAACCGTGCAAGGAAGACACAGCACGTCAGGCTTTCCAACTGCCACACAAATCCCAGGATAAGCAAAGTTAGGCTCAGTAGTCAAACCAGATGAAACGCGTATTATGATTTTTCCATTCTTTTGATGGTGTATTTGAATGTCAAGTACTGGTAAGTGATGTTTGTTGGGCCATAGTTCACTGCTCCCTCCCATATACCAAGGGAAAGCATCATCCCCTTCTTTGTTGGCTGCTGCACCACTGCTGCTCCTTAGAAGAGCTCTGTGTAGTGGGATTTAATGATGGATTAAAAATGGATTAACTTGAAAGTGGATTAAATGATCATTTTATGTTGCTTGTAGTAATTTTACAGTAAATATGAAGGTGTGAAAAATACAGACATAGAGAATCAAGAGTCAGTCTCATCAGCATCTCAGAGTCTCACAAAGCAGAGTGCTGATTGTGCAGCTAAACTGCTGAGGAAAGTTTTGTCTTTTCCTCTCTCCTAGTCCCAAATCAGCCCACTTCCCCCTGCTTCCCTCCCATTCTCCTTGATTTGGAGGAGTTCTTGCCTGTTGATGTCTTGCTGGAGAGTCCTATTAGCATCAGAAATTTATCTTCTTCATAAATTGCCCTGTGGAATGTACCCTGACAATCTGAGTTGGCTTTAAATTGTTGTCACTGCCTCTGCTTCATCATCCGCGAGTAATGATGTTGATAATGAAAATGTTATGCTATCATTTACAAATTCTGAGCCCCTCTGTTATCCGTGAGCGAATGCTAAGTAGATAGAGTATCAGTCTCATTTTGCTCTACACATTTATATTCTGAGCCCCAACTACTGAAACAAAGCAGATATGGGCTTTTAAAGCCAGATTTAACAAGATATTTAGATACCTATCATGGCAGATTAGCAGCCGGTAGGATTTTTCAAATGTGCGTATTCAAGGTAGTCACTGAACTTCCATTTTAGCTGCAGTGAAATTTCTAGATTTGAAGACTTTAAACCTGTGATGGTATAAGCTGAGATGCTGCGTGTTACAGGGCTCTGTGTAACCATTCCTCTGTCAGCTCCAGCGTCTTATAACAGCTAAACAGCTGCAGGGATCGAAGCAGATCAAGTCCGTAGAGGGATTTCACAGTCAGCACCAGGAACGAGCTGGAGTGCAGGTGCCTCTTTTGTCCTCACCCAGAAGGAGCAGACTGTTACAACGGCTTCTTGTTCAGCGCCTGCTTCATTTTACTTTCTCTGAAAACTTTTGTCTCGGATGACATTGACAGCAAGGTGCAGAATGAGCATCAATCTGACAGTGCCTCCCCTCAGCCCTTGCTCGCCATCGATCTCAGCTCAAGTGCTCTCTGCTCAGCCGCCCCACTGGATGGCAGCAGCAGAACACAGCCACGCATTCCTTTTCTCCGAGTAGTGGGATGGGACTGGCCAAGTTAGAACACATTCTCCCAGCTTTTCATGTGATTTTCTCTTTACTTAATCTTCTGTTATTTACCTCTGTGTGTCCAGGAGAGGCACAGCTTGGTCTCCAGTTTCCTTTTCTCAGTGTCCAAGAACACATGTTGCTGTTCCAGATCTCCAAAGAGCCAGAGCTGCCAGGTCAGGGAGCAAGTAGCTGATGTGCCCATGGACCTGCTGTGGGTCACACTGCAGATATGACCAGCTCAGGTCACTGATTTCAGGTAGAACTTTACCTGGAAAGGGAAATGAAACTGGGCATGAGCTTTTCCTTTCCAAACTTTGTTAGGCTCTATCAACAGCAATTAAAACAGGCAGGTATTTACTGCCAGATAGTGTGGACAAATAATTTAATTTCCTACTGCTTAAAAAATGATCCTCATCTTAGCAGGCCTTGTAATTAGGTTTGACCTTGAGCAGTCCTGCATTCCTCATGTTACTCGAAGCAGTATCTGAATTTTTGAGTCTATTTAAAATGTAAAATTATGTTGCTTAAAATTTGTAAAAACAAATGTAACGTCTTGTGTAGCATTCTACCTTTACAACATAGAGGTACATAATAAGTAAATGTTTCCTTACTAAATGTCATGATTTTATGCCGAGTGCTCAGACCTGCAATAGTTTATATGTGTGCCAGAATTTAAGTGGGATCCAGCTCACCTCCAAGGACAACAATCCAGTAGGATGAAAGTGTGGGCAGTTCACCTCAGTGTCAGTGCTGTATTTTTCAACTATTTGTGTGTGGAGTCTGTACAACAGGAGAAAAGAGATCTGTGCAGTTACGGGGCTCTGCAGCATTAAAGTCCCACAAAAATTAAAATTCTATTGATGGTAACATTTTTGGGTATCTAGGTAGAGCCTGGAATTCAATGCACAGAACAGAGCTTTTTAATTTTTTAACATCTCGTCTCTTGCAATTAAATGTTGAGAGTCAATGCATTTTTTTTTAACTGTTCTTGGCTATTAGCAAATACTGTAGCTAAAATGACAGCAAGATGTATTTTAGGAAATATCACACCTCCTTTCTTTGGAGGTGACTCTAAGTTTAAGAGGAAATACTTGTATTTACTAGGGGGTGAATATGGCATTAAGTAGGTACAGTAAACATAGCACTGTTCATTGCGAGCAGGAAATAAGAGATGAAAACAGAGCAGCAGGACCTATAAATTCTGTAGCAGTGACACCCTGTCACTGGATTATTAACAGTTATTCCACAGTAGTTCCTTTTGGATATGTAGAAGACACTTAATCCCAGCCACAGGTCTCATTGATGGGGCTAGGCAAGGATATGGAGAAAATAAAGAAATTTTCTATACGGAGAAAAATGCAAGCTTGGAGCTTGTACAGGCTTGACCTCTGTTACAGCCCTTAATCTTGGAGTAAAACAAGATTTCAACAACTTATAAACCCCTTCTGAACTTGCTTGCAGATACAGTGACACAAACCTCTTTCAAACTTATCAACACCAGCCATGTGCAAGGGTTGAATGTATTATCTGATGCAGGGCTATGGAAATTGGGACTGTTTGATTTACAGGACTGTCACAGTCCTCTTGAATTTATCTGGTTGTCTTAAAAGCCTAAAGAAAGAATTGCTTTGAAGGAAATTTTTTTTTTTAAAAAAGAAAGAGATCCTTTAGTGAGGGTTAATTGTGCCATTCAGGAAAGGTAACTCATTAGCATTATGAATCTAGGTCTGTGACTGGCCCTGTGGGAGTGTGCTGTGTGTGCTCCAGGTGACAGATGATGGAAGATCCATGGAGAGGACAGCACACCTCCAGCTGGCAGGCACATGAAATAATCCGTGTGAAATTGGGGAGTTTTAGGGGAGTTTGGAAGTTTTAAGGGCACAGCACAGAAGTGTACTGGGATTTGCTCCTGTACATTCATTATGAAATGATACAGTATAACGAAGAGATGATTTATGTCATTGTAACAGTTGTGTAGAAAGGCTCCTGTTAAGTATATCCCTATGTTGGTGTCTTGTTCCAAGTACTGGGATGAGCTACAGGTGATAAGAACCATGCTTTGGTTTTTGTCTGAAGCAAGCTGTTTCTTCCTTCCTCCATTTCAGTTTGCTCTTGTATATCATGATACTTGTCAATCCAATAGTCCAGCGTGTTCTGAATTGGTTATGAAATGCTTCAGAGTAAATGGAACTGGGGGTGTTGCAGAGAATGGGAGATGGCTGAGGATTATTGTACTTAGTATTGTACTCTTTAATTCTTGTTCTTTCCAAAAAGGGGAACCATGTGCACATATTGCATTTCAAACACCTCTTAACCATGAAAAACTTAAAGGTCTCGAGGAACAGGACAGACATTATTTTATAGTCCCTCTAACTGTCACTGACTCCCCAATAACTTCTAGAGAGTTCTGGGACAGCAGAAGCTCTTGTCAGTGTGGACTGTGATCCCAACACTGGGGTCTCTCCCTTCCAGCACAACCCTTGCTATTCTCACGTGTGAGTGTCCATTTGGTTTCAGTTCCTTTTGATTTTGATCATTAGGTATCATCCACTTGAAATATCATCCATTAAACATCATCAACAAATGCTAAGCAGGAAAAGTCATTGGTTTCAGTGCCTCTGGATCCTCTTTTTTTTTCTGAAAATCCTATCTGTCAAGTCTAACTCTTATTAGCCACTTTTATTTTATGAGCGATGTCACTCCTCATCCAGAAATGATAGGGAAACACCAATATTAGCTCACCTATTGCACCTCTTTAATTTTGTGTTATGTTCAGTGCCAAAGTTATAATGTACATTTAGCAGGAACCCATAAAGGATTGTAAACTGAGAACAGGATAATGATGGAAAGTAACTAATTAGCCAGATCATACAACTGCAATGCTTTGTGTTGCTAAGAAGGACATACTCCATGTTGCTTGCAGAGTTGCTGTTTTGAACCTCCTTGAAACCTGGAGGAAGTCTAATTTGAGAAACTTTATGGATTTCTTTATGTAATAGTTCTAAGAAGCCTTGCCCCCAGTGACCTAATTATGTCACCTGGATGCTGCACAACTCTCTACTCAAGCAAGGCTGCCACAAGGCATGTGAGCTTTGTACTGAAATTTTTTTGTAAATTGGATTTCATCTTTTCTTCCCCCCCACACTCCCAGTACAAGCTGCTGACTTCAACATTTTACCTGAGGTTGGAAGCTCCACTGATTTTTGTTTTCTTTTGGATTTTGTTTGGTTTTTTTTTCCTTTCCAAAAGGCCAAGGAGGCAATGATAAAACTAATTTGTCTTTTTAATCTGTACCTTGTAATTAGAGCTAAGAGGGACTGGAAAGAGATGCCAAGCTAGTAAGTTCTTTTCCTTTAAAAGCTCTCTGGGCACGTAACTGAGTCTTAGGAGACCTTTAAAGGAAAGCACTAATGAAAATCCTGCAGAAAAGGAAAAATAAGCCAACAAAATTAAGACTTAAGTGTGCTATTTTTATTCAGGACTGAGGGTAAAAAAAAACCTCTGGTGCCCCTGGGTTCATTCTCAGATAAAACATTTGAATCACTGATTATTTTTAAATGTTCTTTTTGTGTGGATGAGTTTCTGTCTTTGTTTCTGCCCTGCTGATTTCCCCAGCATTGAGATTTTAGGTGATTGAGGGTGATGTTGATCTTGCTCAGAGGTTTTGGAATCATTTTACCTCAGCTTTGCTTGAAAATCAGGTTTTTACTGTGAAATCAGTAATTTTCATGAAGTTTTGTTTTGCTAGAAGGCAAAGCTCTGAAGCACAAACCCCAACTTTTATTTAAGTGCTGGAAATTGAATGGCTGTGGAATTTAGGCACCTGGATCTCAGAAAGGTTTAGAAATACCACCCCTTTCACTGGGGCAGAGCACTGAGTTAGAATCAAAGCCCTGTCATAGTCATTCGTGTTTATAACCTCAAAGGAGGTGATGGTGGTGGCAAGAGAGACTGAATGGCAAAGGGTCGAGGTGCCAGGGCTGGTTTCTTGGGGAGCTGAAGTAGGTGTTTATCATTCCTTTGGGCAGGATTCTGCAGCCTTAAGCCAGCAGATCTCCAGTGGCCGAGCAAAGCAGAGCAGTGTTGGTGCATGGATCTGCTGGTAGGATTGCTCTAGCACAGCAGATTCTTTGTTTCTAGGAAACACACACGCAAAATTTTCATTCTTTGTTCCCTTCTGAGCGCAAATAACTCCATTAGCACAGTGAACTCCAAAACATTCCTTCTGCCAGCTTATCCTCCAAGTCCCATGACTTCTACTCTCAGTGGCTTTTCTCCTTAGTCTTTAACAAGCTTTGCTGTATAAATGCCAGTCTGTAGAATCAAAATGATGCCTCTGAACATTGCTCTGAAATGGAGATGTTGCAGAGCTAGCCCGTATTTTTCATTGGCACATTACGCTGTGCATGAGATGTACAGTTTGAGAAGGAACATAAGCCTCATCCTGCGCTGGCATTCCTGAGGACAAAGGAGAACAAATGTTTTCGAACAAGCTGTCTTTTGATAAACAAGGTAACCTAGTTAAAATGAAACTTAAGTTCTTTTTTACTTATGCAAGTCTAGCTTTCAGTCTTTTTAAAAAGGAGGTGTCGAGGTGAACACACTTGGTCTTAGCTGGCATTGGTTAAAGCTGGATTATTCCCCCCTGCCTTGGTGAGGCCATGAATGGTGACCTTTCCCTCACCTGTCTCTCTTTCAGTTGATGTGGAACACTGCAAAACTGGCTTTATCTCCTTATTATTTGAAAACTATGGGATTTTTGGAGGGGTTTGGGTTATGTCTTTGTTTTCAGTGTCTTAGTGAAGGCTGCTTTCTCTGTCGTCTTAGCTGGAGGACAAGGCTGAAGATCCAAGCGACATGTCATCCACGGTCTGAAGGGAGAAAAGGACCAACAGCAGTTAGGACTTGTGGGCTGAATGGTAAATTATGGGGATTTTTATATTTCTAAAACTAAGTTTTGGAAAACCAGCAATATCCCCCGTCGTCAAGGGTGTTCTCAGCTATACCTCTAACTTCAATGTATTAGTTTTCCAAGTAATGTAAATAAAATCAGTGGGCCTGACTTTCCTGATGAGCTGTGCCTCCATGCAGTCACGGCCCTGGTGCAAACACTATCATCTGGACGTTAGCAAGCAGCTGTAAACCTGTATTCCTTATTGCTCCCTGGTAGCTCTGTGCTATGATGCAGCTCAGCATGCAGATTTTTGAGTAAGGAGAGGCAATAGTTTTCAACATAAACAAGTCCGCTGGGTCACATTAACCTCCTTCAGTCTCGGTGTTAAATAATTAAAATAAACTAGGTAGTGTTTAACTATACGTATTTAGGGGCTTACTGGAGGAGCTTATTAGTTCAATATTCTACCACAGTGTCTTAAACCTTCCTGAGCTCCAGGATCCCTTATTAAATATTTAGTGCATATTGCTGAAAAAGTCAAGATTTGCTTTATTTTTTAGAGGCAATTTCTATTCTCAAAATTCATTCGGCCTTTAAAATACTGGCCATCTATAAATATTACTTTTCTCAAGTTGTCATTTCTTGCCACCAAGGAGTATTTTTCATTTGTACCAGTCTTAATAGTGCCACAAGAATTAATACTTGCAGAAGGCTCTGCAGTGCATCCTTGCTGTGTTCTATAAAACCACCTCAAACACCTTTTTAAGCAAATCATTTGACAGCAGCTCCTTTGGATAGAAAGAAGATGCGTGTCAGCTGCTGACTGTGCTTCGGAGATATCAATATTTCTCCTTTTCTGCTTCTAAAACTGTCAAAATGAAATTAGTTAATTGGTGAGTACTTCTTGTATAGTTGCTGTGGGATAGTAATTATTGGTGACAAGAGCTGCTGGATATGCACTAATACGGTACAGCAAAACCTAAAATTTGAAAATAGGAGGCATTATCCTGCACTACTATTATGACTAGTCATTTTGCCATAGTCTGGCTTGCTATAGATTCAAACATTCAAGTTCAAGGACTTTTTGCCAGGAGAGAGAAGATTTTGCCTGGTACAGAGCAGAGTTTTATGAGACTTGCCACATAGCTAAGCAAAGACAGCTTAGTGGATTAAAATAGCATCAGTGCTATCTGTAGTTTCTAGGGTGAGGAGTTATAAAGGAAAGACAAAGACCTCCAGGAAGGGATTTTGTTTCTGTGGAGTCTCTATCAGATGTTAGTGTATAATAAACAAATAACAAGTTGTTTCACTGAGTCCATTCTCATTTTGCCTAATTGCCTGTCGCAGTTCAGAACTGGTGAAGACAAGACATAAACCATGTTGTATTTACTTTTACACCCAGGGCCTGATTGCTTATTAAAAGAAGTTGGGTTCTGTGTTCTCTCTGCCTTTAGTTGGAAGCTGGTCACTCCCTGCTACAGGCTCTTCTTTCAAGATTTTAATTCATCACTTTCTGTTTTGTTGCATGATCTGAGGTGGCAGCTGAGAAAAGAGACCCTGTTCAGCTCCAGTGAAAGCATCAGCTTTGTAGTGTGAACATATCTGGGCAGGCTATTCACAGAATTCTACAAAGAAAGCCATTTTCTATTTCTAACAGTGAGTCCCCATAAATGGCCTGCGTGCCTTCAAACATAAACTACCTAACAATCCACCTCTATCCAAATGCTTAAAATTACTAAAAATCTGACAAAGGATAATGCATTAGACTGGTAGCATGTTTAATCTCTAATATAGAATCTATTCATCCCACTAATTGCCAGCCACCTCTCATCTGAAACTCAGCTGTGCTTTAAGGAGGGAATCATGATCAGTCATAACACTGTTCTCATAATACTAGGAAGGAGAAATACTGGGTGAGAAATTCTTTTACAGAAGGTACTCAAAATTTTGACAAGATGGTTCATGCAAAAATACGTCTGTTTTTTCACTGTAGTATATTCAGGCTTTATGGTGTCTAGATTAACAGATTTCTCCATTTCTCTACTGGAATTTTTACTGAAATTTGGTGGACATGTAAAAAGGTAATTTAAAAAAAAAATCCTCGGGTTTAAACCGACAGGAACATTAGAAACATTAGAAATCTATTCTCTCTTACCCAATTTCAGTGCTTTTAAATAAAAATGTATTACTATAATGTCAATTATTTAAAATAATAAAAGAAAAACAAGTTATGACTTTCCAGAGACTGCACCTTCTAACCTCAGAGTGTAAAATGCACTCCTGAAGGAGATAAATGACACTGTTTTTTCTAGACCATTGCGAGTAGATGCCAGGTTTGTTGCCAAATAACACGTCTGACTTCATGTCTAATAGTTAGTGAAATTTAACGAGTGCAAGGTGAAAAAGGAAATAGTTCTCCGTAGGAAGGGAGCCGAGTTCTTCTTTCGACACACCCTGCTGTTCCTTCCATTGTAAAAGACACCCACAGGTGGCAATTCAGTGCTCTCAATGCCTTGCCTGTGTGAAAGAATGAATGTGTAGCCAGGGCACCTTGGGAACAAATCCACCCCACCTCCCAGGCTGAATAGGTTTCAAGAGGAGGGAAAAAGGGCAGCCTTTGGAGCTAACAGGACGGCGTTGGTGGGCTGTGGTTTCCACTGTTGGTATCCAAGGTACTTGACATTTAAGGCACTTACCCTTAAAGCTCAGGAAGGGAGTGAAATTTATACTTAGTACAGTGGTTAAGCCCTTCAGGTGCTGAATTGTTGCAGTCAGGTTTGAAACCACACTTGAAAGCTTCTCCAGCTTTTTCTGCTGGCAAGCTTTTGTCAGATGGGTCCATTGAAACACTGTGTGCTGTGGCCTGAGTGGGCTTTGTGGAGAGGCAGCAGAGAAATCCTCGTGAGGACTGAAGGGAGCCTGTGAGACAGATGGAGAGAGACTATTTACAAGGGCATGTAGTAGTAGGATGAGGGGATATGGCTTCAAATTGACAGAGAGTAGGTTTGGATTGGATATTAGGAAGAAATTCTTTTCTGTGAAGGAGGTGAGGCACTGGAAGAGGTTGGCCAGAGAAGCTGTGGTTGCCCCATCCCTGAAAGTGTCCAAGACCAGGTTGGATGGGGATTGGAGCAGCCTGGGATAGTGGAAGCTGTCCCTGCTCATGGCAGGTGGGTTGGAACTAGATGATCTTTAAGGCCCCTTCCAATCCACACCATTCTCTGATTTGAAGTTTCTGTGACTGTCCCACTTTACTTTGACTGTCCCATCCACAGCCAATGCAGAAGGTGTGGCTTGGGGACTCACACAGATTTTTACCTTCGTTGGAGTTGTCATGGTACCTGGGGGAATTGCATCCTTGTGATGGTTTAGTTGTTCAGCTCTTGCCTCTAGGATGTGTTGAAGTTAAAATAGTCCCTGAGGAAAAGGTGATGCTGAAATGTGTCATTTAGTCACCCCATGTGGAACTGAAAGTGCCAGGAATGGATGTGTGTTCTGGTACTTCCCTGCTTTTTTAGGAAACTTGCATGTCAAATTTGCTTCAGTAAAGGTAGGATATCTTAAGTGAAGTGCTGGATGTTTTTAATACCTGAAGGTCTAATTCTCTCTGGTGCTGAGCCTTGTAAACCAATCCTTTGTATAACTTACAAAGTTAGGAATACTCTATATGTGGCCAGATCAAATTATGACCATGGTGACTATCAGCAAACTGGTCTAGTTTGCCGTGTAGTTTTGCGACTAAAGATAGATGATTATTTTGCAGCTTCTCAGAGCACAGAATGCTTGGAATATGATAGTGAGAAACCTGCTTTCGTGTTTGTAAGTGAACTCTTCTGGGGTTATGTTGCTGAAGCTGGATACCTTCTCAGCTAAGGCTATTTCCAAAGTGTACATATTTATGAGAACCTCAGGCCATCTGCCACCAACTTCAGAATGAATTAAAATATTTATCCTAGATACATCTTGCTGTATCACAGCCAGTGATTCACAGCAGAATGTATCTCTTACTGTTTTTTTCTTGTTTTAATCCAAATAACTTTTTCATACTACTCTTAGAGTCGTTTAAGTCTTCCAACTTTTTTGTCTCTCGAACGTACCCCAGCCAGCTTGGCTGAGAAATAAAGGGAAATTTTGCTTTAGCTCCTGTACTGCCATTTTTGCATTCTCAAAAGCAACTTGTTGGAGACTGCAATTAAGATTATTACAAATTTCACATGTAATACAGAAGTAAAAAGTAAATGATTTTGTTAGAAGTATTTAAACAGAAAGCTCACATGCAATAAATCATGAAGTGACAAAAGACTTCTGAAAAGCCATTTGTTTTTCACTGTTTCCATGCTGAATACCACTGTGCCTGTTCCCTAACAGTACAATTTTATAATATTTTTTAAGCAAAACTCTTATTTTTATTAATGTAGAAATGTAGGTCTTTTTACATTACAATACTCAGACTATTTCATTAAAGAAGTTAAGTCATGGCAGTCCAAGTGGATGAATTATTTTCCTCAAAAGTTCTGTTTGCCAAGGTAGAATTAAACTGGTCTAGCCAGGACTGTCAGTGTGCTGACAACTGAGTTCTCTTTGTGGAAGTGGTAGTGCAGAAACTGATTCATTAGTTATGTTGTTTGGTCTCAAACGGTCAGGTTTGTGTGCTCAGAAGGTGGATAGTCACTACAAAGAAAGTCTTGTAATTTCTTGTGCTCAAAAGAGACACTTACAAATAATTACAAGATGCAATCACACAAGATCAGGAAGCCTGGATGGATTAGTAATGAGATACAAGGTCATTGTTCCTAATCCAGACCTACCTGGTGGTGTTGGGAAGTGCCATCGGAGAGGTGCTTAGTGGGAAATTAGCTGGAGATCTCAGGGTTGTTAGTAAGTACACATCCACCAAAGAAAAATTGCTGTGAGTGTGATTTTCCTCTCTAGCTGTCTCCTTCTCTCCTATCTAGATAGGAGACAATTTCTGCTGTTCCTTGTGTTGTGCTGACTGTGTAAGATTAATGTGACTCTGGGCAGTTTCTCTGCTGCTGAGAGCTGCCTGCTGGGCACTGATGGTGCTGGCAGACACGAGTCCTCTGCTGTGGGCACTGGGGGGAGGGCAGCAGTGGGAGGCAGTGCAGTAGTTCACATTTAAAGGAGAGGCTGGTGGAAGTTGATGTTTCCAGGCTCGAAGGACAGTGTGAGGAGGCAGTCCAACCACACACAGTGTTCTAGGAAGCTCTGAAAATAGCCTGAGTTGAACAGGTGTGGGTGGAAGGGAAGTCCTTTTCCATGGTCTATCCAGTGAGTGTCTTGTACAGAGTGAAGGACCTCACAGCTCACTGTTGACAGTGGCACCAATGCAGTTGTCATTGATTCCCACTGCTGTGGTTCACTACAGATTAAACTGACCTTTTCTTGGATTCTCAGGACCTTCAAGCAAGGAGTCTTGCAGAGGAATGTGCCTTTATGAAGCTGCTGCTGTTCTGTAGGACAGCTATCACAAACAACGCCTGTTGGTTCTCCCTACCATGTCCTTGGCGAGACATTGAGCTGAAGAAAATACCAAAAGGACACGATGTATAATCTCACAATGTCCATGGATTTTCAAAAACAGTTACTATTCTGACAATTAATCTTGCAAGTGAAGCAATGTGTGTTTTGAGATCAAGAAAAGCCAACCACACTAGCAGAAACTGTTTTTTAATGAGTTCAAGTCAGCACAGTTTTTAAAGGTAAAATAAAAAAATCAACAGGAAATGTTGATTTGAAATTTTTTTTGAGAGTATGATCAGAAGAAACCTGTTAGAAGCTCTGCCTTGTAATGTACAGACTGCAAGAGAGAAAATCCAACTGTTTAAATTAGAATGCCATCTTTGTGGAAAGAGTGGAACTAATGACAACCGTACCAGGTCACCTTTAAACTTTTTCAGACAGGGGAAATGGTGGAGCATTGCTGTTAAAGTCAATGGCTCTTGGGGGAGCCTCACCAGCACTGTGTAAGTTAATGGCATGCCCTCTCCTGCCACCTATGGCTGCTCCATTATCCTTGAAAGCAGCCATCAAATTTGCACAACTTTAACAGGAACATCTGCTTCTCTCCCCTGGTTGTTTCCTTCACATCTGCAGTGGTTGTGACAGGGCACATGCTCTTCTTCCTTCACCCTCGTTGCTCTGACCTTTCCTGTGGCTCATTTTTTATGCTCTGCCTCCTTAATGACTATTCTAATTCATCTCTGTGTTTGCTGATAGTCTCATTAGGGCCAAGGGAAAATTTGCCAGGTGAAGAAGCCTGTTGTTTTCTGTTAAGAATAAAGGTTTGTCAAATCTGACAAGCTGGCTGGGGTGCGTTCGAGGGACAATTTCTCTACACCATTTCTGCAGTTGTGACAAGTCTTCCTGACAAAAGAGCAATCCCTCTCTTCTGTGGTGAATGAAGTGTGTCCTCTTTTCTGCCTTACCTTTTTTTTTTTCTTTTTTTTTGCCCAACATCTAGTAATCAAGGTATCCAAGAGTCTTCCTGCTATTTAAACATCTTATTTCCATTGATTTACAGTAGATTTTGTTGCTAATGTATGAACTGGATGGACATTTTAAAGCCCTTGGGAATTTGAGACTTCCCTTTCAATTCTACCTCCTTTGAGCCTCCACTCTAAATATGCTTTGTCAAGTGTCCTGGAGCAAAGCCAGTGTCTGGTTAGGTACAGGTGTAAGGAAATGCTATTTTTGCAGTCGCTACATCATGAAATAAATGTGCTCGGATATCAGGGAGCAAATTCCCATCTCACGGTAGAAAACCTCCTTCCAAATACAATAATCTACAAGAGCCAAGAGCCTTCTTTGTCCTCTGAGTGATGACATTAAGGATTGAAAAAGATTTGAGGATCAAACTGTCAGACTTTGTGCCAGAGTTGTAGTCTTTTTCTGTCAAAGCTACGACAGGATATGGAGGGAGGCTTTTGATGTTACTCTACAGTTTGTTCCTCCTGTACAAATTACAGCCTACAGTGGCTCCTGGACCATTTTAGAGTTTTATATTTTAACTTTTCACTTCAAGCTAAATTAAGATGGAAAAATCTACCTAATCATCATTAAGAACTGTCGATTTTTAATAAGAATGGAAGAAGAGATGGGTTCCTGAGCGCTTGGAAGGGGATGTGTGGAACTGGAAAGGAATGTTTTCACATACAGTTCTTCCATTTCTCTGAGAATGGCCTGTTAGCACTCTGCTTTTACTGATTCATACAGCTTTTTCTTAGCAACTCACATTGTAAACCTGGGTGAAATATCTTTACTGTTGCTTGTCACCAAATGAAAAAAATCTAAATTTGGGTAGAACAAGCCATACACTGACTGTAAAACCAACTTTTGCTGCATGAGATCATAGGGTTAATAACATACATAACATGGAGGGAATAAGGTGAAAGACCAGTGTAGTATGTGTGTTGTGGCAGCACCCACTTATGCAGGCACACACTTACTGAGCACAGATCTCCAGGTTTGACTCTTTGAACTCTGGGATTTTTCTTTGCCAGTGAAATGTTAAAACTTTAGACTTGAACCTTTATTCTTAGGTAAAGAAGATCAAAAAGCGAAAGTTGAGGGGCTCGAGAGATCTGCAGAATTTTGAAAAGAAAAAGAAATATTAATGGTGAAGCTTTGCCAGAGAGTCATCAGTACGAAATAGGAAACGTGCAGACCCCCAGAACTTCTGAATTCTGACCTTTTAAATCATTATTCTGTCGTTACCACTGTAAGTCAGGGTCATGACTCTAAATGTGGGCCTATGGGAAACTGTTACTAGGTTCTGATTCTCACTTTATTTCATTGTGACTATATTTGATATATATTTATTGTCTCTTTCACTGTTACAGTGTAGCATAAAGCGGTGGTACTCTGCAGTGTTCTTTTTTTCTATATATCATCATTCAGCAATGCTGACTGAAAAAATGTCTGTTGACATTCTGGAAACCTCACTTATGTTTTGCACTTAAGCTATTTTGACTACTATATCCATAAGTCCAATTGACTCTTCAGCCAGGTTTGATACAGTCTGCACATTCTGAAACCACTTAAAAGTCCTCATGCCACTCAGAATTAAAAATGCATTTGTGCAATATAGTTTTATGACCTGTTATTGCTTAACTGGCAGCTGGATCTTACACTTGCACTGCCATGATGCCTTCCTTGACTATTCCATTGGAAAAACCCAAGATAATCATTATAGCTGTATAAAACCTGACTTAAAATGAGACAAACTTTGAAAACAATTAATCAGTGATGATCAAGACATAGGGGTTTTTCCAGGGATTAAAGACCAGCAGAGGAGCTGATGGCCTGGTGCCCAGTGCATTAACTGATCTGATTGCTTGTAACATTCTCCAAAATTCCATTTGCCCAATTTGCCTATTGCATTAAAATTTCATCTCACTTCAGCAGTGAAATCCATCATTCAAATTCATAGTCTTATCTGCTGGTTCTGGTTTTTGCAAAAGACAACTCTTCTAGTAGCAACAAATGGTGCTGTATGATTTTCATAAACACAAAGCAATCAGTGTAAAGAGATTCACTGCCAAAGTCTTTTAAATTAAGACTGTCAAATAGGACAACCAGAAGAACTTTCATAAACCACAGCATTTAATGACAATAGTTACATCTGGATCTTTCTGGAACAGATTCTCAAATGAGGGTTAACTAACGAACAATTATTTATTTGCCTACCTATAACTGCCAAATTCAGGCACAGTCCTATTACTTTCGAGTCCCACAAAAGTAATTTAATTTAAGAAGTGAAATGTACCTTTGTATTAAAAAATTGAACCCAGGAAAGCAGGCGGTCTTTGTATCTTCTAAATATGAGCTGTTTTGAGCACTGAAATGAAACATTTCCTTGGTTGCACTCCCCAGTTTTACTGATTCTACTTGGACGTGAGAATACAGATTCAATTTTCACTTGAAATGAAGAGAGTGCTTCTTTCCCAAACATCTACTTTGTTTTCTGGCAGCTTCCATTTACTTAATCTGCAGAGCCTAATGGCTTAGATGACAATTAGTGTTTCATATTCTCTAAACAGACATCATTCTTGTCTGATGAATGACCTTGAACTGTGTTAAAAATACCTCTGGTATTTAGTAGATTACAAATGTTTGTTTTACAGCACTAAGCCCAAAGTGATCATTAGGTGTTTCAGGTGATGGAGGAATGCTCGGAAAGGCACAAGGCCTAATCTTCAAATTATATTTTGTTGCATGCCAGACAGATTGAAAAGTTTTTACGTCTTTTTTTCCTTCTAATTTCCTAAAGACCATTGTACTACTAAATGAACTTCTGACATGCCTTAGATGAGCACTAATAAGCTGTACAAGCACAGTTCTGATGCTGGGTGTAGAGAGCAGCTGCCAGTGGCAGCAGGATCTGGGGACAGTGAGCTCCTGGTCCCTTCAAGGGCTGCATTAGTGACATTTTGGTCAGGATGGCTTCATTACTGATGTGGATGGGACAGTCTTTCCCAGGTAGGCTATTTTTGCTTTCCTATGGCAAGAACAGCCCTGTTTTTAGAGGCCAACAGCTCTCAAAATTGAGGCAGAAAATTTAATTTTTGCTTACAAATTGGTGAGTAGCTGTAAGCCTGGCCTGTATGGATGTGTGTGTGTACCTGCTTTCTTCAGGCAAGCAGAAATCTCTCTAGGGAATAGTTTTGTTCTTTTTCCCTTTTTCTCATGATAAATTTGTGAAGGAAGGAATAAATGAGAGAAAAAGAGTGGACTGCATGTAATAGCGAGAGTGAATGTTAATGGGACACATGGGAAATACTTCTATATTACAGAGCACAGTGTGGCTCATTTGCTATAAGTTATGATTGAAAACCAAATCTTTCCTTGGTATTTTCTTCTCTGCCTCACCTAAAACAGCCACATAGCAGAAAGCTCCCCACAGGAAATGATTAGCACTGCTTTAGTCTGAGGTATGTTACGAAGTTTTAGGCTCTTAGATTTCATTTGTACAAGTGATATGTGTGCTTGAACCAGGATGAATATTCCTGCCCAGCTGAAAGCCAGTCCTTATAGATTGACTTCAGTGTAGCACTCTGGCGGGTAGAGACACGTTTTAATTTGTTTTTGCTTCCAGGTCACCCTTCATCCACCTTTCCACTTGCAGCAGCTTTTCCCTCCTCCCCTCCTTAGTTACAGCACCTTCTCAGCTGTTTTGATTTATTGACTGCTCAGATTTAATGCTTCATCCCTTGGAGAACTCTCAGTGCTCGTGTCTGATCTGAGGTCACCTATGCTACTTATTCCAGCGGACTTTAATCTCCATATGGATGTGCCCTCTGACACTCACTGAAGAATTCACTGTATGTGGTTCTCTGCAGCTGTGTCAGCAGGTTCTTCCACCTGCTCTGAAGGGTTATGCCTTTGATTTCATTAACTCTTTGGGTCTCATTATCAGGGTTTGGGGTCACTCACCTTTTTTCAAACATGCAGCTACATCTCCTGTACCCCTAGGGTTCCTCCCTAATTAGTTGCTTGTTTTGAGAGTTGTTTTTTTACCTCGGGTGTCACTTCTCACCCTGCACAAATTAAAGTGATTCAGGGCTGGTTCCCTGGTTCTCCAGTTCAAATGCTGATTGTGATTTTGCACATTCCATCCTCCTGCTTTCCGCAAGTGATGAAGCACAAATGGCTTGATTGGAACAAAAGCTGTAACTTTATGGGCTATGAGAAAGAAAGTCTGTTTTGAAACCTGCACGTTGTGGAAGCATCAACCTCTGTTCCAACCATCTGATCTGGAAGATCGTTGTATCTTTGCTTGCTTTTTTTTGTTACAGATGTTGGCTCTAGGAATCACAGCACTGCTGTGTATTTGATGATTGACAGAGTAATGAATAGTGAACTGCATTCCTTGCTCCCTTTTTTTTTTTTTATTTTGGTGTGTGTGTTACATCTGACTTTGCTTGCTATCATGGGGAGGTGATTATGGGAAGATCTTTCTTGTCTGCTCATTTCTAGAGTAGTGGAACTGGGCTTTTATGGCAGGTCTGGACTATCTCTGAGCAGTCTCTTACAGCCAACAAGTTGAAAGGTTAAACTTTAAAAGTGAAACTGGACTGATTTCTATATGCAGAGACAATTTATGAGAAAGTGTATGTATGTATATGTATCTATCTATATAAATCTACTCCATATCCTTGAGGAGGAAGAACCTTGTGATGTGAATGTGAAACTATGAAAAAAATCCAGTGGCTGATGAAGTGGTAGTAGAGCAAAGCTCTGCTGAAATTCTCAGCCTGGAAGATGGTATGTTAATTTTACCTCTCAATGACTTCTAGCTTTTTCTCTTGAGGAGAGTTTTTATCTCTAGAAACACCCCTTCTCTGCTTCTCCCCCGCCCCCCCAAAAAAAACCCCAAAGCACCCCATGAGCTGGAGAGGGTCTTGTAAATATGTTTGGTAAATAATATGAAAAATAGCAAATGTTATTTCCATTAATATATGTGTTTTTCTAACAATATTTGCCTTTTGGTGCGTGCTTCTGCAAGTTCACGTATTTGTAAGCAAAAGCCAGCATGAAATGAAGGCAGAACAGATGATGAACTGGCATCAACATTTTAGAGTGCTTTCCTCTTCCAAACAGTGTCAGTGTTTCTCTTAATGTTGTCTGCAATGCTTGGTTCCAAAGCTGTTCATCTTCCTATTGACAGCCATCCTCTTACCCTTTGAATAAATGATGCAGTTGATTTTGTGCAGACCAACCTCACTGGATTTGAGGCTTTCTGAGCAGTGTGCTGAGCTGGGTTCATATTGTCCCGCTGCCTAGATGTGCTGCTCTCCACAGGACAGTTCCTGTCTTCATCAGAGGTGGCAGCTTACGAAACAGATAAAAATTCCCTTTAAATCTGTCTTTTCCTTGTGTTTCTTAGCTAAGAAAGTAGAAAAAGAAGAGGTTGTTCAGAATTTCTGATAGAGGCATGCTGCCTGCATGTATATTGCATTGGAACAGCACTCCTTGGGAGTGATTAGGATTAGTCAGAGAGATGAAAAGGATGTGGACAGATTTGGTTAGCAACCTTCTGAAAGCCTTCCTCTTTCTTTGATAAGTTCCTTGTAGTTTTGAAGTACGACACTGCGATGTTTGATATTTTATTAACAATAATTGTATTTCCCTCTTTTAATTTAAGCATTTTTAAGAGTTTTAGGAGCTTTAATTGACTATGTGCCCTCTGACTTCTAGGAAGAAAGTGAAAATACAGTCTTGTCCAGTATGTTAGTTGAAAAAAAGTATTAAACTGAGAACAAACAGTTCGGTGGTGATTATAGAGTCAACTCTACTCACATCACTTGTGCTGGCTTGTAATGTGAAAGCCTAATAACTTGCTGGCTTGTACTTTCTTATTCTTCAGACATGATGGCTGTGTGCTCTAAGTACTCTGGGGGTTGTCTTGCAGCTCTGCACGGTTCGTCCTTCTAGGCTGAGAACCCTACAGATAACAAGGAAATGGTCACAGAACCTTCATTTGGCTACTCCTCGAGGTCACTAAGAGGCATTCTGGACTTGGGCACCTGATGCCTGTTGTTGTCTGTAGGTATCTCATAGTTGAAGGCAGGAAAATTCACAGCAGGGAGTGTCCTGGAGGTTGCTTCCATTAGGGAGTGCTGTCCCATTATGTCTGTGCCCTTTATGGAGAGAGAAGGAAAGTGTTCCTAGTGAACTTGAATAACACTGGTATTCCTAGGGAAGCTAAGCTGTACAGAAACTGGGATATGGATAACAACACGTGCCAAACTCCTGGTCAGAGGTAACCCAGAACCCCACAATTTCCAACCCTCATTCCCCATCCTCTGCAGTGTCCGGCTGGCAGATGTGATGTCCTTGATATTTGGGAGGTGTTCCGTGACAGGAACCTTTCTCTGGCAGTGTTGCTGATAAAATATAGCTCTCTTTGAAGAATTTTCTTATTTAAATGTGAAGGTGTAACTGAATTTCAACTGCAAATATTGACAGCCTTAAAGTTGCAGATCTGAAAAGGTTTACAGGTGATGAGCTATGAATTTATGGGCTTTGCTCTCCACATCCTGTCTTTGTCCCGTACTCTCACTGCAGTTCTCCCTGAAATGGCTTTCCTGATGTGTCTGGTGTAGAATTCACTTACTGTGATCCTCATATTTTAAAAACTCTTTAGTCCCTGCTCCTCAAATGACTTGCCTTCCAGGGACTCCATCATTTATAAAATACTGTAAAACTGTTCTTGAGTGTTGCTGTCAGCACACTCTCAGCTGTACATTAAATGTACTTTAAATCTGAGATGAAGGTTTATTTAGTACAAGATAAATATTAAAACATGCAGGAGAGTATTCTTATATACCTTCTTTTTGCTGCCTTTGGGCACCTGAATGCAGATACAACAGGCTTCAGTAGATATGGGCAGGAATAGACTGAGCTGGTTGGTTAAGATATTCCGTGAGTTTTCTGTAATGTAAAAGCCACTCTGCAAATGGGAGTGCTTATCCTCAAGGTTGCTGAACACTGACAAAAGCAGGACCAGAAGCCACCACGTTAACCCTCAGCACTTGTTCAACACCTCTTCACAGATGTGTCTGAATATTAAGAAATGTTCAACAGAATAAAAAGTGTTAAGACGTCTGTGAACAAGCAGGAGGGGAAATATTGATGAGAACATGTAGGAGGGAAAAGACTATTACAAGGGCAATCCAATTAATGCAAATGATGCATGCAGGTGTCTGTGGCTTTTTAGTTCCTTTGGTGTTCTACTCCTTAAGAGCTGTGCAAGAGGGATGAGGGAGGAGAGCTCTGTCTGCCTTTGGGTGCTTTCAAACCCAGCTCTGCCAGCAAATGAAGAGGGGACACCTCCCCTCACCTGCATGTGGAGCTGCAAAACGTGAACAAGTGACAGCAAAACAGCTACTAAACCAAAGGGTGCATTCATGAGGTAACTTAATGCTGCCTTCTGCAAACAGCAGCGTGTCTGTTGGCTCCTGGCACTTCAGGACAGAGCTGTCACTGCTTTAAAATTCAAACAACATAAGTGAAAGAGAGCCCCAGGTTTTGGGGGCTGTATGCTCAGGGCCAACCTGTTCAGCTTCTTTTGGTATTGGCTTAACAGGACTCTTCACTTGTGGGAAGCAGGATTTGAGTTTGAAGAAAGACATTCTTGCAGCTAAATACTGATTGTTGGAGCTGGATCTAGTCCATCCTTGTGATATACCTTCTGGAAAAAAGGTTTCTACTCTTAGCTTGGCATCTGATATCTGGTGACTAATGATTTTAATTAAAATGAAGACCTGACCACTTGGTTTTTCAGATGAGATACATGGCAAACACGAGTATGTGGCCTGGGCAGTTCAACATTTTTGCTTTTTTCTCCCTCCCTTATAAAATCTCCTTCTCAAGAGACAGTCCAAAATGACCTTGCTCTCCTAAAGTCAATAGAAATTTTGTTGTTGACTCCAGTGAATGAAGGACCACCACAGTAATTACTGTAGGAAAACAATGGAAATTTTTCCTGTTTTCTCCAAAGAGTTTTGACTCAGGCTGTAGATCTAACACACACATAATTAAATAAATATACTCTCTTAAATTAACAACCTCATTTTACAAAATCTTTTCTGTCAGAACCCCATGCCACTTTACTAACTCCAAGCCAAGCGTTGTCATGCAAGGTGTTTTGTGGAACAATAATTTGCAATGAAGTGGCCAATTTCCCTTGTCTTCTGAGTATTTGCTTTCCGTATTGACTTACAGAGAAGCTACTGTCTTAGGGAGGAGTAGCTTTTTTCATTTTTTCCGTGTTTATCATAATATGGATGTTAAGTACTTGCATGAAAATTCAGTCTGCCAGTAAACTGTGTCTGATATTAGCTAGCAAAAGATTTTGTGAAAAAAAAAATAAAAAAAATCCAGAAACCAAAAAAAAAACCCCACTCCAAACAACAAACCCAAACCACAGCAAACTTGGAGTGAATAGGAAACAGGATAATCCCCCCAGTTTGCCACTTAGAGGATTGTCTATTCCTGAAGAGTGCTCTCCCTTTCCTCTGCCTTTCTTCAGTCTCTGTGCCTTTGATATCAGCCACACCTACACCAGTAACTCTACTCTTGTCTCATATCAGGAGCCTGTACTGCTTTGATGGTGACTATTTTTATTATTCTCAGCCTTGTCTTTGTCTAGCTCACTTATGAAATAACTCCCCCTGTTCTGTAGTGCTGTTAATTTACAAGGTGCTTTACAAACACAGATAAGAGCCTTCCAAGGCTCTGCTCCAAATAAGACAAGACAAATGCAAGATGAAGCACTTGAAGGCTGTTCAGGGAAGTGAGGATGTGGAAATGACTTAGGCAAAAAGGAGAGGGGTTTGTGGAGTTTCTGAGAAAGGGTTTTAGGCAGGACAGCAAGGAAGTTTGGGAGTGGAGGAAAAGGGTCAGGTGCAAGGAGCGGTGAGGTCAGATGTGAAGCAAGAGCAAGGAAAAGAAAGGAAGAGAAAATAACCTCAGAGAAATAAGGGACAGTGAATTGTGAGGAAATGCACTCAAGAGCAAAGAATATTTAGAATACTTATAGAATATTTATCACAGATTTATTTAGAATGTTCTAGGAGAGAACTTGAGAAATCCATACAGTTTGGGTGGTTTTTTTTCTTTTTTTTTTTTGACAAAACTTGACTGTCCATGGCAGCTTTTCAGCCTACCTTGTTCTCGTTGTCTGCAAGCAACAGGCAGTGCTTACATGTTGTTGTGTTGGAAAGTTTCCCTACTATTTACTATAAGTCTCTCTTGCATTAAATATTATCCTGTCCATTGTGTCCATTTATGAAGGGAAAGAACTGAGTATCAAACATAAAGCAAGACAGGAAGCCAAAGGAAGGGAGAGCGTGTTCTGTCTGCATGTCTTGTCTTCGTGTATGATTGACTACTCCAACTTCCTTTTCTCCCTGTGGCTTTTTAAAGGCCAGGGAAGATAGACTGAAAAATTGACTTATGATGAACTAATCTTTGCTAGTAAGAATAGGATAAACTCAGGGAACGAGCCAGATCCTGCAAGATGCTTTGCCTCTTTGTCTTCCTGGGATTTAAGCTGACACTGGGGAGATTGAGCACCTCGTGGGACTGTATGAGGTGTCTCTTCCTTTATGTGCTGATGTTTTGTTTTGCTCTCCATCACCTGCCTCTGCATTTATAGGACAGCACCAGGTCAAGCAAGGGACGTGTGAGGTTGTGGCCGTGCACCGTTGCTGCAATAAGAACCGGATCGAGGAGCGATCCCAGACAGTGAAGTGTTCCTGCTTCCCGGGGCAGGTGGCTGGGACAACACGGGCCCAGCCCTCGTGCGTGGAAGGTAAGCAGCCCCCTGCTCACTCGTGGCTCATTAAGATTGTTTGAGGAGTTTAGTCTCCTTGATGTTTGACTTCCCACTGCCTCTAAAGCCTAATCCTTCCTTTTGTTAATTTTGGAAACATCTCTGTGCGCTGATGATAATGAGCCTGTGCATAAATCTTGGTGTAATTAATCCTCTTAATATATGTACTCGTCCATTTTGTGTCTGTGCCAATAAAGCTCCTTAATTTTTTCACACAAGAATTCTCCTTTAAAACTAGTCTGAAAACTGCATAAGCCAAGAAATTCAAACTTATGGTATTAACTCTTCCAGGTGTCTTAAGGCAGAGTAGCTTGGCTAAAACTCAACAGATAATAAATGCAACCCTAAGGCTGGGCATGCAGATAGTGCTTGGACATCTGATATCGAGAGCTGTTCTCTTTTCACCATTTAATGTGCCTAGTGGGCCCTTATGCTGGACACCAGGTCTACAATGTGCCCCAAGTCTATTCAGTTCCATGTGTGGCAATCCCAAATATTCCAGAGTTTGGAGAGCGAAGCAAGCACGCTGCTGCACAGGACATGGTGTCTGAACTAGGACACCTCCCTGAGGAAGGAAAAATGGGGCCCAGTTGCCTCAGTCTAGTCCATGGACAGGATGCTGCTTTTGTTCTTAGCGTAGTAAAGCAAATCCAAGACGGATTTATTTTTTTTTTTTTTTGATCTCAAAGTTACCAGAATCCTCCATTTCGTAAGCAAGACCCTTCTGTTTTCATTCTTTTGCACATAAAATTGCAACCGTTCCAGTTAAGTATAAAACAAAAGCTTCAAAGTCCAATTTTAACCTGGCATTCAGAAATATTTAGTTTCAAACATAAAACTCTAAGTACATGTGAATCCGTTTTTTTTTTTTTTCCAAAAAACCTTATTATGAGGTTCTCAAAACAGATATTAAAGAAAGTAAATTTTTATTTTCTATTTTTTTAGATGCTTAGTCTTTTCATGCCTTGTAATTCAGGAATACAATCAACTTTAACTGCAATTTGTTATGGAGTTTTCTTGTTACATCGGAAATATCTTCTGTATTTTTAGGTAACACATCAAACAGCAGAAATGCTTTTGCATATAACAGGTAATAGAGGTCAGGCATTATTTTAAACTAATTTAAGGATGGCAAAGGTGACACTGTCATTCTATGGCAGAAATCTATAAATATTATACAAGCTTCATTCAATCAATAATTGCTGAAGGAATTTGTTAGCTGTTTTCTCTTGAAGTATAGTTGAAATTAAGTGCAACAAAATCTTATGAATGTAAGATTTTGATTTTTAAAGAAGAAGCCTTTGATTCCCTCTCACCCCTTAGGGTAATGCTTTAGCAGACTTCACTTATTTTTGCAGGCATGTGGGACTACAGCTATAGTTTCTGTGCTACAGAACTCACTATCTTTCCTTAGCCCCAGGATTAGATGTGTTTTCTCCCACTCTATGCATATCCTTCAGTAGGTTTCTACACCATGAAAGCCAGAAACAGTTTGTGTGTTGAATTTGCATATTACAGTCTGATACAGACATTTAGTTTTCTCTTTCAGCACATTTTTCCTGAATGCAGGCCTGCTTAATTTGCCTGTAGTTTGCCCTGAGTTTAAAGGGAAGGAAATACCCAAAGCATAGAGTTACTTTTCTAACCAAAAGAAAAGATTTTATAGAGCACTTGGCTTGTTGGTAGTATTTTATTTTCTTTGAGCTTCAGATGTTATCCATAGTATTGATCATTTACATCAGGTCAGCAACTTCCCTCTGCTGCTGATCACGCAATGGTGGTTGGTGCCTGTAGTTCCTACCTTGAATCACCCAGCCCTACCTAGCCCAGCACACCAGCTTTTTCCACTGCACCCTTTGTGACCTTGTCCTCACCTTTCTTTCTGTCTGGGAAAGAAACCCCTAAGGTGCCAAAAGAAGTTTTCCTTTGGACTCTCTGCCCCATCTCTCCTCCCTTGTTTCTTCAGTGAGGGTTACCTGCCTCTGGAGCTGCGCCAGTTTGGCTGCTTGTGAGAGGGAAGGAAAGGAGAAAGGGAGGAAAATTTCCTAGCTTTTATTTCAGACCATGCCACAGGTGTTTATTTTGGTTCGTTGTTTGTGTGGGGGCTTTTTTTTGTGTGTTTATTTTTTTCTTTAAAAAAGAGAGCCCTGCAAAAACCACCAAACAAGCTGACAAAAATCATGCTGCTACCCAGTGGGGCAGCGATAGCCTGTCCTTGGCTCTGTGGGGCCAGTGGGCATTCCAAGGAGAAATCATTCTCTGGAAAACACCTTTGGACAGCCAGTAACTAGAGTTTGGAAGCACAGTCAAGTCTCACCCCTTCTGTCAACAATCCATCAGCATTAATGCAAATGATCTGAGACACAAATGCCTGGTGAAAGTTCATCCTGGTTCATACACTTATTTTATAATTTTATAAGACTGAAAGATTAGTTTATGAAAGCCAAACTGCTGTTCCAAAAGGGTATTTTCTCACAGTGCTTTTCATGTAGGCTTTGAGTGAAAGTGCAAAACAAAATAATTGAACGAACACTTCAGCAATATCCTAATGTCAGCTTGTCTGCTTGTCATCCTAATTTAAAGGTTGCAGAAGTACAAATATGCCTTAAAATTAAATGGAAAGAAGTGCTTTACTTGAAGTAGGCTGTTATCTTTGTTCGTCTCTTTTGAGTGTGTTATCCTTTAAAGCATGCAATTCAACAGTTTGTGCACATGATAGCATAATGCAGACTAGCTAAATCAACATTTTAAACCATATTTTATTTAGAAGTCCAGTCTAGATTAGGTAGGACTTTGAACTGACATATTTCATGATAATTTTCAGGGATTTGCTAAGTCCCGTGGACAATGCAAAACTGAGAAATGTATGCAGATGTTTGCAGCTCTTTGTGGGAAAGTATATATCCTTTTACCAGCAGTTTCGTAAAGTCATGACTACATTTGCAAAAGTAACAGGCATGGTCTTATTAATAGAAATTGGCTTAAGGGTAGAAAATTAATAAATTTGCACAGTTAAGGTGTACCACTGTAGTCCTTCAAAACATATTGCAAAACTGGCACTGTAACTGCAAGTAGATTTTTAGTTGATAATCTAATGCTTGCCAGTGGTTTCCACATTCTTACCTGCACTATTTGCTGACAGGCCTCATGTGGTTATATCTCTGAGCAATTCCATTTTCTCACCCAGTGAAGGGAGAAACTGGCATTTCTATGTCCAGTCTTGCACATGCATATCTGGGTTATACAAGAAGCCTCAGCTTCACTCCACCTTGCAGCAGGTACCTGACTGAAGCACGTCAGTGAAGGAGGCAAGTCATTTTTGTAGTCAGTGGAGATGGAAAGGCACTTCCAGAGGTCAATTCAAATGCTGGAGTCAGTCTCTGGTGGTGCTTGCCGTTCTTCACCATTTGCATATGGCATTTACCCTTCCCAGGGCTGAAGAAGTTTTGTAGCCACATTTTTAGCTCAAAAGCATCTGTATGATTCACTATTAAAACAATAATTGTTGGTGCTACCATTTGAAACCAAGCAGTTGAAGATGGCACAGACAAACCTCCGTGCTAAAACCATTAGTAACAAAGATATTCTATCCTGTTTCTCTTTCCTGTTTCTAGCTTCCATTGTCCTACAGAAGTGGTGGTGTCATATGAACCCCTGCTTGGATGGAGAGGACTGTAAAGTACTACCAGACTATTCAGGTTGGTCTTGCAGCAGTGGAAATAAAGTCAAAACCACAAAGGCAAGTACAGAGATTGCCTATATTTAAAGGTGGCTCTTGCTTATGGCATTGCATCTGTGGGTGTGAGCATCAGTACTGGTCTCCACAGTGTTTTGGAAAGCAGTGATTAATGTAATTGCTCCCAAAGAGGGAAATACTGGGTGAGAACAGCCCCTTCACTCCTGGAGTCAAACTGAAAAAGGTCCTCCTTCAGTCTCTAGTGGGCAAAGAAACTATTCCGTTGTGACCAGTGCTAGAGGGATGTTCCAGGATCAATCCTTCAATTTGCAGATGGAGTACATGGCTCCAAGATCTTTAACCTTAGGTGACACTGGTAAATTCCTGTGCTAGTGGAAAGTCCTTTTAACTTTTGAAAGTACCAGCATGGCTTGGGAGTTGTTGAGAACCTGCACTGATGGTAGCAGGAACTGTGTGACACTGAGCACTACTGGAAATCAGGTTGGTTCGGGTCACTTCTAATTACAGACCATCCTGTAGCTGGCCTGTTTTTTAACAAAACCCAAAACAACCCTTTGCTGTGCTATCTTATTTCTTAAATAGTGGGCAGCAGAGAGTAAATACCATGTTCTCTGCTTAACAATTTAAAACGAGTTCAGTGCATCAAAGCTCAACAAGTCACAGCAAACTGCATGTCTAAATATATCATAAACCAGGAGTCTTTAGTAGGCAACAGCAAGGAGAGACATATGCTCAGCTTTTCCCTTTACAGCCTCTTCTAGCTGGGAATGAATGTTGTTGATTAGGTTACAGTCTGAGTTAATAAGCAAATACTGTCACCAAATGTCGTTTAATAATGGCTGTTCTAAGGAATGAAAACTGCACTAATTTCTGGATGGAAGAGGGAACATTGGAAGGTTTGGGCAGCTGCAGTGTGATACCACCGATCTGAATCCCAGTTATAGACATTGCAGAGTGTCAGGCTCGCTGGAAAGTCTGACCAAGCCAGCCAGCACCAAATCTGAAAAAGCCTATTCCTGTTTTGAAGATCAGAGGCAGTGGCATCCCTGCCCATGGCAGAGGGGTTGGAATTAGGTGGTCTCTAAGGTCCCTTTGAACCCAAATTGTTTGTGATCCTGTGATCAGTTTTATTTATCAGGTACCAAAGATGTAGTCCGTAGTGTGCCCAGGTCCTGCTGTTCTCCTGTGGTGGATAATACATGTAAAAGTTGGCCTGCATGCCCCAGAATCAGTGTGGGTAACTGGCAGTCAGTTATTGCAAGATAAAGACTACCCTCAGCCTTTAAATTTTTTCACAGGCACTAACTTTTAACTACTCATATGTAGATAAGGGGTAGTGTTGTATCAGCACGCTGAAGGGTCAGACTGGCAAAGTAGAAATTTCAGGTATTGAATAAGACAACTTAATCTCTGGACATACAAGAAGAGAGTTGGCAACTTACACAAAAAGGACCTTACTGGATAAGCTTGAACCAGGTTTTAATATCCTTGACACCATCAGTAGATACCGGAAGGATGAGGGGCAGAACAAGGAGCTTTGTTGTCACTGATGACTGAAGGCCTGAGGTGTCAAGTCTTCATTCATGCAGCTGCCTCTTCCTTCCTGTGAAAATTTGCCTTTTAGTTCACTGACATCAACTGGCCACGAGT
Organism: Oxyruncus cristatus; assembly: GCA_013399855.1. NCBI lineage: Eukaryota > Metazoa > Chordata > Aves > Passeriformes > Cotingidae > Oxyruncus > Oxyruncus cristatus. The sequence goes on from VXAY01003431.1 coordinate 1,194,531, forward strand.
CATTCACACTGTGTTCACGATTTTTGCTCTTACTCAGGGAAAAGAGGCAGCCTGAGTCAGTGGGAGTTTACTGACAGAAGGGTGAATTTGGCATGGGTCGTTTATTTTATTACCCATGACAAATACTGCAACCAGTGAAGTACAGACTGTGGTATTGCATTCTGATGAGTTTAGGGATGTCTTTATGAAGCTGGAGTGGGACAAATCATCCTGCCTGAAATTAGACCTGTGCTAATTCATCAGCTCCAGTGAGTTTGTGTGGGGCTAAGAGAGGGCAGGGTGGTAGCAATTTGAGGGCAAATGTTGTTTCACTAAACTCTTCCTCTATTTTGCTGGGATGTGGAGTGCATTTTGCGTTGGTTTTTATCACCATAGGAGATTTTTCTGAGGGCTAGGATAAGTAAACAACTGGCACTTGTGCTGAGGTGTGAATCTAAGGGGATTCATTGGGATTTGTTTTTCCAGCTGCAGGAATATCTCCATCCAAGCCGAGTTTTTAGGATTCTCCCAAGTCGCACGGGGAGAAATGGGTGATCTCACAGCATGGCTGTGCCCATCCACAAGAATTTTCCCATGAGCATTTCTTTCTCTCTCCTGTACCAAGGATGACAAGCTCACTTGTAGATACATGCTTGCTAGACAGCAAAAGCTGTGCTACAGAATCTGTCCTGGCACCCGTATTTCCCCTGCAGGTATTTTGCCTGTCTCGTGGGTGGTTTTCTCTGTTGACCAAGATATAATTGTTGCACGAATACAATGAGCAATGGTAGCTTCAGATTCTGAACAGAAGCTTGTGGCACTCAGGTTCAGTATTTTTGAACTGGAAGGAAAACAGAATGGAAAGAAAATTTCCCTTGTTAACAGGGAAAAGGAAAGCATGATATAACTTAGGTTTTTATTTTGAAAATGAGGTTTGTCTCAGATCAACCAACAAAATATTTATTAAGTGCATTATGAAAATTTTAAACAAAGAGGTCTGTATGAACCGTCAGACCAGTAGCCCAAACTGTACAGCCACCTGTGAGTCTCAGCACTGGGATGCTTAAATCAGCCACAGCAAAACCCTCTGGGACACTTACAGAAAATGTACACGTACACGAAGTTCTTCCAGTATAATAGTTGCCTTATGTCTTAAAACACAAGAGTTGAGATCCATTCCATATTAATTTTTTTTCTGTTATGCACCAGAGATGATCTCATTACCATTTAAATTTGTAATCAATTTTTAAAGCTTTCTAAGACCCTGGGATCAGTGCTACTTGGGACAATGGCTTCCACAGGTTAATTATACACTGAAAGAGGAAATGCCTTTTAATCAAATTTAAGTCCTCTATCTTTTCATTCCTTGAAAATAAGTAAAAATTTTGTAACTTGAAGCACGGAAGACTGCTGATGCTACTCAGTATTTGGATGAATAGTTACTGGCTGAGTGGGACATTAAAATGGGAAAAGCTGAGGAGTTCGTATCTTCCATCAGTTCCCTCAGGGAAGGAAATAAAAACTTCTCTATGCTGAGTGTCTGTTCAGTTCTGTGACACGTCTAGACACGGCAGAGCAGAGCTGACAAAGCTTTCCTCCTTGCAGGCTGCCTGTCTTCATCCGTTTCCAGGGCAGGAAATCCAACAGGACCCCTCCTCACTGTGTATCCCAACCCTCTGGGTTTGCTCCCTGTGTGTGCATTAAGGCTGAAACACAGGTCCCCGCAGCCCCTGGCTGAGTGCGCATCTGGTTTGACGGGGAAGAGACTGTGGGGTCCCATGGGAGAAGCGCTGTCTGGGAGAGATTTCTTCTGCAAGAACAATTTATCCCCTCTGCAGACCGTGTACTGTCTGTTCCCTGCTTCCCTCCCATCCATGAGATGGATGGCTGGGGATGGGTAGCGGTTTGCATGAATGGTCTTTCCGGATGTAAATCGTACACTCGTGCTGCAGGCATCGGTGCTGAAAATGACATGAAGCAAAGCAAAATAGGAGATTTGCATCAGATGTCAGTGGCAACACTTAATAATTTTGAAAATTTAATAGTGAATGGCCACTTCTTTATCTGTAGATCTCTCTTGTGCTGTTGAATAACAGTGTAATTAACACTTGCATGGAGATTCTGCCTCTCTGCACGGTGTAAAGGTTGGCTGGGTCAAGTTCATTCATGATGTGTTTATGTGCACGGTTCCTTTGCAGCAACAAAGCACCTGCTGTCATATTTGTTTGGTCCTTTCTGTATAGGTAACTCTTTCCTCTTCTTTTATAGGTAACACGGTAGCAAAGACTAAACCTGTGGGTCACTACCAGAACTACGGTGTATGGAACTGTTCCTTGGCTGATGCACAGAGACCCTTTTTTGTCATGACGTTACTGACTTCATTCTTTGGACTTGCAAAATGAGTCAGCAAAAAGGACAGTGCTTCTCCCTTCGACTGTGGCTGCAGTTCCTGAACATGGATTTTACTATACAGTGGTACATTGTAATTTCACAAGAAGAAAATCAAGCGTGTTTGGTTCTACCTGAAGTGCACCTTGGATTCCCAAGGATCTGAGACCCAACTGGAATTCATGGAAGGACACACCTGAACTTCTGTGGTGCATCAAGGACACTTCTTGATGACACTAAGATATGTAAAATTGTTTTAAATGAGTTTAGGTCATGAATGTAACGTAGGGGGCCATAGAAAGTAAACGCTGATGTTAGAACTGGTACAGATGATCTTAAAGTCTTTTCAACCTAAATGATTCTATGGATTTGTCTGAGGCATTTCTCACATACTGTACAACATCAAAACACAAATCTGATTCCAGTGCTAAGTTAGTGGATGGGACCATGTTAATAAATTATGTCAGTGTATTTTCAACTGTGACTGTCAAGGTTGTATGAAGGTGAAAAGATGGAACTTACAGACTCAGTAGCAATTATTGTAGGGTATACTTTGGTTATAGCTGTGCAATTAGGTTTCTTTCCTTAGATAGTCCTAGGTAGTTTAACTTTTACATTCATAAGTGGTGGCAGGAAAGCATGAAAAAGAGATAAAATTTGAAAGCAGGCATAGTTTTTCTTGTCCTAAAATAAATCCGTTCTCTAGGGGAATAGCAAAGTATACATATTCCTTGCCTCTTTGAATCTAGATATGGAAAAGAATTTAGCCATTAGCTAGAAATATTCATTCAGATGCCTCAAAAAAAGGAAAGCAAGCTTGTACTGCATCAGGAAGGCTTACTGGAAGGGGAGTAATTTGTTTGGATTTTCATAGATTTGGTTATATCTTAATAGGTAACATACTTAAAATTCATGAGCAAAAGTCTAGATAAAAGTGAATCTTCAGTTTCAATTAGTTCTTGTTTAGAATGATTATAATAATTAAATGTCCAGTTCCTTGACAGACTGAATTTCCAAGTGGTTACGTTTCAAGACAGATAATTGTTCCCTACTATTGTAGATGCATTTCATACTGTTTTTCCTTATTTGCCTGTTACAGTTTTTTGTCCTCAGTCTTCCTAGATAGAACAGTGAGTAGAGGTGAAGCTGTAGAGCCAGTCTGTTCCCCAGGACATCATCTTGTGCATTGCAACAGACTGAAATGCCGTGATGCAGATGGCTCTTGTGCAGATGAACTGCTGGTGACCCAGCGACTGAATTCATTGTTATGCTTTATGTAAATATTAGGGTAACAATACACGTCTAATTTTTATATAGACATAAAAGAAAAAAAAAAAAAAGGTGTGTTGTACTAATGTAGGTCATTGTGCATAAGCTTTCTAGTGTATGAGAAAGGTCCCATCAGCAGTGGGAAGCTGTTCAGGGTAATAATTGTTAACTTCTAATTGCCAGAGTGAGTGGGAGCATCCAACCAGTTAATTCTACTGGAGTCAGTGGTGTGTCAGTCAGATCCGGCCCTGTGTAAAAATTTTGGTTTCTCTGGTTTAGTTCTCTTTCAGTCATCTATTTGATTACAGCTGGGAACATAGTGGTCATTGTACTTGGTGATAAGCAAAAAAGAGATTTTCTGCTCTGTGCTTGGACAGCTGAACAGTTCATTGACTCTGCTTGCCCTAATGAGCTCTATATTCCTAATATTTTTCCATTGTTTTGATTTTATGATTAAATTTTAAAGTTAAATTTACTATTTCTATAGTTTCTGTGCACATATATTCATGGTGTCATTAGTGAAGATCATTTTCATTTGCCATTTGTACAATGTTGACCCATAACTGCCATTTATTTATTGATTTATTTTAGTATGTGCTCTACAAAGCCTCTACAAAATGTTCTAATTGGACAAACAAGAGCTTTAGAGATTTTTTTTTTTTTAAGATAAATACAAATAAAATAAGTTACTTTCAAGTGGTCATACACTGAATTTGTGGCAGAATTGAGTGCAGAACCAAAACTACTTATGTGTAATTAAGTCTTACCCCAAAGGGGTACAGGATGTTATGTGCCTTGTAATAGCCGCCTGGAAGGTGCCACTGAGGAAGGGGGGAAACTACAACACAAATTTGGTAGCATGGGAAATTCAGCCCAAATGAATGCCTTGCCTTCCTAGATCCTCAGTCCGTGACAGAGATTTTATATTCCTAGAGAAGCTTTGTTCCAGAGGATCTTGGCTTGATTTATAGGTTTTTCTGACTCATTGCACAAATGCTGTAATGTGTGCCTGTCTCTTTTTGGAGGATTGCTGCTTCTTCTGATGCTGTTGTCTGGTATCTGACACCAGCATTGCCCTTCTGCTGAGCGACAGCAAAATCAAAGTCCCTGCCAGCAGCTCTGTTGGTAGAAGAGGTCAGCGTCCCAGACTCTTGGTGTGTTCTCTCTGGAAATGACTTGGTTTATGTTTACCTACTTGTTCTAGAAGAGCAGTTTTTGTAAGCAGCATATTTGCCATCTCTCAGAAACCTCAGTTTGCATTCCACTGTTAAGCTTCTATGGGGCTAAATCCTGTGGGTCATCGTGTCCAGGCTTCTGTTTGGACAGCACTGTCCTATTCTGGTTCAGAGTAATCCTCTTGTTGTTCCAAAAGTGACAATGTTTTGCCATGCAATTTCAAACAGAGATTATTGCAGACACTCACTTCTCTGATGATATATGATCTTAATAACCAAGCTGAACTGATTATACTTCTATCTTCTTAACTGTGTTCTTTTCGTCCCTCATTAGGATGACCCCGATGTATTTCCTTTCACCCAGGTGACTTTTCAGTTGGCATAACATAACCACAGCCTCTTCACAATTTTTCTTTTCCCCCCCCTCTGCCTGTCTTTGCAGCCCTCTTTGCTTCCTTGCAATTTATGTGAATCTTTTTTTTTTGAACACGAATTGCCAGAATTAGGCGCTTTATTTGACATCTGCCATTGCTGGTTTTTTGGAGCGCCATCAGCACTTCCCTGTCTCTGCTCCAAATGCTTCCCTTTCCGCAGACTGTGTGGCTTTTGCCTTTCATAGCTGCATCATGCCAGCAATTCTCAGTCAGCAAGGGTTTGACTGATATCCTGGGCTGTCTTTTCTCAGCTCATGCTCCTTGCTGATAGAGTATGTTCTTACTGATCCCAACTGGAAAGTGGCCTTGAAGTTTGTGCTGGTGAAGGTCATCCCCTGTTACACTCCCAGGCTGAGGGCATGAGGTGCAGCCTGTTCCCCGTGCTGAGGTTTTCCATGTGCCACCTTGCAAGGCTGTGGTTGAACTTTTCCAGGACTGACTGGCGAGGATCTCATCCTGTCTCGCGTTGAGCGGAAAGTACCACTGTTCCCTCTTCAGCCATTTCCAGACCACCATCCTTATCTTCTCCAATATATCTGTGGTATCAAAATAAATGCTTTGATACATACATTAAACTAGGTACATGGAGTTTTATTTATCTGGAAATTAAATTATCTTAACAGAAATCCCTGCAAGGTTTCTCTTGCATCCTGCAACTCTGTAAAACCCCTGACAGATTTTATTCCATTTTCCATTTGCCTCTGAGTCCGTTATCTTCAAGGATTTTTGTTAGAATTTGGATCTGAAGAGAGTGAAAAAATGTTTTACATTTGCTGTAAATTTTCTCAGGGGTTAGTTTATAACAAACCTACAACAACAGAAAATGGCTTTGAAGACTCACAATTTGCTGGGAGACAGAAAAGACCCGGAGGTAAAAGTTAAGAGTTCTGTCATAACAACAGGCACTTCTGTATCTATTGAAATAGAGATGATTCTGTAACAAAATTTTAGCTATTTAGGATAAATTAATGCCTCTAAACTGTAGTAATGTCATTTAAAGGACTGCTTTTTGCAGCACAGTGTCCCCCAGCAATGCACTGTGGTAATAATTCTGGGAAGACTCAGAATGGATCTGCTCACCTTTGAATTTGGAGTATGTTGGTTGATTATGGCTGCAGGAGTTCTCACTGCATGAAAATATGAAGTATGTACCTGTTTTCCCCTTCAGTTAACTTAGTGCTTAGCTGAGAAACTAGAATCCCAGGCGCAAAAACAGAATTAACTAAACAATGATAAAAACTGGAGGTTTTATTTCAAATGATGACTTTGACTTGATGAATTAGCAGCAGAAAGCTACTTAAAAAAGCAACCAGACAAGAAAGTGCCTGGGCAGAGTTTACAGCTTGTACTTAAAGTCTAGAACCTTTTGTGAGTACGTCTCAGTTACCAGATCTTTCTAATTTGGGTGGAATTTCACAAAGGTACTGGGTTAGAATAACAGCCTCTACCAACCTTCAAGAGACCTTTTGCATTTTATAAAGTACCACAGCTTTATTATTGTTATGAGGGCAAAGTCACCCACCAGGAGAAATTAATCTTGAGTTAGAACACTTCAGGGGCTACTCTACCCTGCTCTGTGTGTGTGTGTAACGTTCTCATTAATACATAGAAACTACATGCAGTCAAAAGAAGAACAGTTTTGGTAGCATATTTTATTGGCAGCATATTGTTATTACAATCATTTGTGCAAAATGATAGTCAATGAAATTTTGCCTGAAAAGTCACTTCAGGTTACACTGAATACAGAGGTTTAAGCCTGTGAAAAGCCAGTGTTGTATTTCACCAGCCCAAGATGGGTCTGGAAATAATTCAGGTCCTTTGAGGTGTAATGACATGTAAAAGGTGGAGACATGAGGGAGGTTTAAGTGGGAAATCAGCTCTGTCTGCACTCTTCTCGCCCATTCCATACTGTGAAGAAAATGGTTGTACCTTCAGTCTTTGTACACCTTTCTGGGACTAAAGTTCAGAGACTCATAAATGTCTTCTGGCCAGTATTTTCCATTTTGGAAGGTATTTAAGGGCATGGTCAGATCACAAGTGATTAAGCAGTGATCTTAACAAGATGCTGGTCTTTAGCTGAAATGAAGGTACCATCATTCCTTGTGGTCTGTGGATATACCTGACGGAGTAAAGTGAGGGAGCTCAAAGTACAATGAAGGTTGAAGCTTTTAAAGCTCTCAACTTTCTCATGTGTAGTCTGTCATATATTGTCTGTATCAGTCATAACCTGCATTGTATCTGCCACATAGTGGTTATTTAGGGACAATGGGTAATCCAGCACTACCAGCAACTTCTTCATTTTGGGGTGTAAAAGGTTTTTATCTTTGTAAGTGAAATTTTGCAGAACTGGCTCAACTTCCATCCTTGGTATTTAGGCATTGAAAACTTCCCAGAAGAGAAACAAGAACACAAATGTTTTGTTCACTCACTGAAGTTGTGTTTCACTTGCTGACAATCTGCTGGCATGAGGTTCCAGAGGTTGGTAAGGGAATTTACACAGAAATGTATAAATTGTAGAAATCCAGTGTCCTTTCTTCTCTTTAATGTTCGCACTGGGTGAAGGTTTGGGGATTGCACTCATGGCTCTTGGCTAGAGAATCCTCATTTGTGTTCTCTGCATTTCAAGGCTGTGAGTAGATACACTTTCTTTTTTTTTATTATTATTTTTTATTCTTATTTCCTAAGTTGCATCATCAGGAATGTTTCTCACAGAAATGCCTTCCAGCCAGGAAATTTCTTGCTGGGTCTTCTGAGCAGAGGGAACGTTTGGTTCAGACATGAACAGAAACATAAGAGGAACAAGGTTCATCCAGTCCCACAAATGGTCTCTACAGTGACCCAGAAGAGTGACAAGGTAACATAGGTAGGAAAACTCTACCTCAAGATACTTCATGTTGTTGATACAAAGGGTTACTCAGGAGGCATTTCAAGGACAGTTGACCTGTTGACCCTCAGGGAGCCACAATAAACTGAAAAATAATTTGCGTACACCTTAAAGGAACATCCATGGTGCCATCCATCAGCCACTGTAAGAAAGAGATGAACATTGCAGCAGTGGAAAAGCAGCCAAAAGGTAACACAAAATCAGATACATAATCTGTTTACAATCCAGTACTGTGCAGCTCCACCCAATATCATGCACTGAATGATTTTCCAGGTTACAGGAACATGGTAATTTTTTTATTTACCATGTTTTTTGAAAACTATGCCCATAGTTCAAGATTTACTAGAACAAGTGATTTGAAAGGAAAATTGTAAGGTGTTTGCTTACTCTTTAAGCAGCTCACAAAGTAATCTACTACACTGGTAAAATCAATATTAAAATGCATTACTCCAACTCTCAACAAAATAACATTGGTGCTTTGCAAAACAGCTCTGGTATTCACAGGACTAAACTCTGCTGTCACTCGGATTCCTATGAAACTCGTGGAGCTGATGAGTTCACACGGGTCCAGATGAATGCACAACGATGTTCTCTCTCTGTCTTTTGAAGATGTGCCGGCAGTCAGCAGGAGGCATGAGCAAATCCGTGAGGAATATTGCAGGAGGAGTAGGGGAATCTTACTGCTGCTTTCTACAGCTTTTACAGAGTCTTTGGAAAGTAACAGGAAAACCACTTCATTCTACAGTATCCTGTGGCTTTCACAGCCTGAGGATTAGGCCCTGCCCCTATAGAGAGCATGAGTGTCTGTCAGTGGTCAGCAGTGAACCGAGGGCTTGTTGGCTCTGGTTAATGCACATTTTTTGACAGGGACCATGTAAGTTGTAACGTGACTGTGCTGAGTGTCTAAATATGTATTTCTGGTCCTGTAAAGAAGAGGCCATGGGGGTGCACCCTTAGCAGCCCAGATCGATCAGGAGGTGTGTGAAAGGATTGAGCTTTCCCTCCACATGGTGCTGTGTCTCCAGACATTTTCTCTATGTGTGTGCCATGAATTCTTTCCTGTCTTCCAACAGTAGGAAAACACAAACAAGTGCAAAGGGGACGTGAATTCCTGTAGCAAGGGCTAAAAAGAACATTTTTTTGTCACTTAAAATAAAGCAGACAAGGTAGCATATCCCACAGGACACTAATGAGCCACCTGATAACACCAAGTGCACACCTGACCTCTTGACACATGAAGCAAAGATGACAGATGTACTGTCAAAATACAAATCTATCAACTTCATCATGTGAATCTACCCACAGATGCTTTACAGTAGAGATCTGAGGGCAAACAAACATTTTAACTTACAGAGTAACCTTGTAAACAGGAACTTTTTACAAAAGACTCAGGTTAATAATTTATGAATTGTAACAGTGTCAGGAGAAAAGGATACTGAGCATTGATTTTTGGCATCGAATGACAACAAAGCCAATCCCCCAGTTTCCACAATAATGATGCACTCTCTGTTCTAGTGTTGGGGTGCATTGATATTAATAATTCATTTGCATAAAATCCCATCTCTCATCTTTTATATTATTCATTTGATGCTTTCCATCTCTTTCCCAAATGTGTTATGTTGCTCCCTTAAACACACAGACTTCTATTCTGCAAGTGGGAGGCATCTCAGAGTCACTTCAGGATCCTGATTTTTGTTCTTTAATTAGGTCTGTAAAGAGTTGGGTACTTAGAACAGGAATTAACTTTTTTTTTCTTGTTTATAAGTAATTTATTGTGACCTCTCCAAATGATAGCATTTGCCCTGTGTGAAGACAGTTAATTTTCCAAGATGTGAGAAGCACAGTTTTTAATTAGGTTAGGGTAATCACGTCAGAAAAGGGACTTTCTTTTATGAATAATGGGGATATTTGCATTTTTTTAGCAAAAGCTTTTTTTTTTTTTCATGATTGAAAGTTAAGCCTGGCAACAAAACAGATCTGGAGTGTTGAAGTGTACAAGAAGAAATTTTTTGAGCTGTTTATAATATCCTTCAGGACTCTGCTCACAGAGCTGCATTTGTGGTACAACATGTTTATCCATGATTAATGTGTCAATATTTTCGTTTCTAATTTAGCAAGGTTTTATCCAAAATCTTTAAATATTTTTTGCAGAGAAACCCTGAAAGTGTGAGTTGTTTATAGCTCTGATTGTTGCCTTTTCCCCCTTCTGCCCTTGCTCTTGCTCCATTCATTCATTCACCCACCAGGTTGAATTCCTCACCATGAAGGTTGTAAAGACATCCATGAAGTTCTTCACCCTGGTTTCCTTTCCCAACAAGCAGTGATGAGGAACGAAGATCTGTGGATCAGCAGGGGACAAGTCTTGGACTGGGAAGGTTGGCTGGGCTGAGTGTGGAGGTTGTGCTGAAATTAAGTAATGAATGAAATCTTGGTTTATCCATCCAAGCATCCCACTGGAGTTCTCCATTCATGGCAAGCAAAAGGTGTGGGATTTTCAACACGATCCAAAGCCCCCACAAGCACCTTTGAAGATATTTTAGTTAATAGATCTGATGAGGCTATTTCAGTCTGCCAAATCAAATCAGACTTTGCTCCTCTTTTACAGAGAGTAGCACAGGTCTACACTGGTAGACCTGTGGTTTAATGGACTGATGGCAATTTTAGAGATGCTACAGTATGCTGACCTGCTGCAGGTGCACTGATGGGTGACACCCTATAGGCCTATTTTGGGCTGTTAATGTTCACCATGTCAAGAATATTTCAACAGAGTTATGTTCCTGGGTCATTGATCTGCTGATCCATAGGAATGTAGAATTACGTTCTGTCAGACAAACTGAAAGAAGCAGGAATGTTTTCTGTACTCTCCAATAATACTTTTTTTTTCTTTTCCTTACCAGAGTCTCAGTTCAGGATTGCTTTGGAGACTCTAGAGGTGTTTTAAATGAAGGAATGACATTACTGAGCCTGCCAAAGGTGTTCTCCCTACTCTATATTCATTCATTCTATATGTAGTTACACATATATACATATGAATAAGTAGACTCTGAAATTATGAACTAAATTACTTCCTTTCTTAATGCTTTTTACCACCACACAGTGTGTTCTGGGGTGTGATTCCTTGTATCCACAAATCTAGAAGAAATTATTATTTCATGAATAACAAAGTCCTTTACATGTTGTTTTTTTTTCTCTGTCAAGTTTATAAATGTCCTATTCTCCATCTATGGGATTCAGCTCTCAGCTGATTTCTGCAAATGGCCAAGCAGGAAACTAGAAGAGAGGGTCCCCTGTTTGAGAGGAATGCTGGATTTGATTTTGCTGTAGATCGGAGTCCCGTTGTGGAGGTTGTGTTTGAGACCCAGTTGCAGGCCGTGACACACAAATGATGCCAAGCTGGCTGAATAAACGCAGGTAGGCTTTTACATGCAGTGGATATCCTACTGTGCATCTTTATCAATAGAAATTTTGCTTGAATGATGGAGCCCAAAGGTTTTCTATCAATGTTTGAAAGCAATTGTATCCCTCTCTGCTTTATTGCTTCTGACAGTGAGAGCTAAAGGAGCTGAGGCTGTTCCCATTCTGTCCCCAAGGCACAGGTCCAAGGGAGAAGCCAGACAGTAGTGATTCTGTGGTGTGGATTCCTGTAGCCTGCCTGCCTACAACTCAGTCTGCTGTGTTGTAAGCAGGTAATGGGAGATGTAAGAGGCTTTGCCAACTTGTCTATCAAATATTGACTGTGTGCAGCTACTGTGAGGCTTCATAGGCAGGGGAAAATCTGGCTGCATGGTAAAAGCTACATTTACACTCATTCAACCCAAGATGTAGATCTAAATTTTCCTCACTTCTGTTCTCCTTCTCCTTCCCCTCCTTTTACCCTAACTGTGTGTAAACACACATTCAAAAGGCAATGGAGAGATAGTCATTAAAGCCTCCTGCACTGCTGTTGCATGGACAGGAATAGATGAGAGCAGCTTTTCCTTTCAAAACAGCATATTTTGTTCTTCAGGAACATTTGCAGTACTGTGCAGCGGGGGAAACTCTTCATAACAGTGTTTGGTTCTTACAGACAGGTGCTGCAGAATGGTTTTCCACAAAGGGATAAAGGCTTACCAATGGCTCTGCAGCTGCAACCAGCTGCCATCCCGAGAGGTCTGGGAGCCTGGTAGGTCTCTGGTACTGCTCTCAGTTATCTGTGATGGCAGAGATCACATCAAGCCACCGTGAAAACCCATGGAAACTCATCCTTTCATGCTGCTGGAAAGGCACCTGCGTGCGTGGCACAGCAGAACTTGCCTTGTCACTTTTGCTGTTAGCCCAGTTTTTAGCCCCTGCTGAGATGGATTTGGATCCGTGGGAAATGAATGCGTGACTGGCATATAACAGAGCCCAGTGACAGGAGGGAGATGGGTGGAGATTTTCCAACATCAGAGTAATCAGCTGTTGGCTCTCATCAGTCTCCATCACTGGCTCAGCCAGTTGGAAACTGCAAAGGAACAAGGAGTATCCCATTTACCAGTAGTCTGCTTGTTTGCATGGCAGGGAAGGACTGAACTAACAATGTTGTGCTGCCATCAGGTTGCAGTAAGGGAGAGACAGACAATGCCAGATGAGAAGCAGTAGAATTTAAATACATTTTTTTATGCCACTCTCATGTTTCTAAAGTAGCTTGATCTTCAGTGGTAGAATCATAGGATAACCTGTATTGGAAGGGACTCACAAGAAGTTCAACTCCTTGCCTTACACAGGACAGCTCCAAGAATGTGCCTGAGAGTGTGCACTTCTGGAATCTTCTTCAGTCTTTTGGATTGAAGTAGTGTTAAGTGAAGGCAAAACGTAAATTTAATTACATACTAAGAGTATTTTTATTTTATTAAAGAGTACTTTTATTTTCATGTGTTTACTAAATAAAATGTTTGATTTGCAGAAGTATTACTTTACAACTGAAAGCAAAGTATTACTAAAAATCTGACATTAATTTATTCAGCTTTATAAGCCAATGAGAACTTTCCTTACTTTGTATTTTGCTTCTGCAGCCCAAAGAGACTGTCTTGTGTGGCCCTGCAGCTATCTCTGCAAATCTTAATAAATCCTCAAACTTCAGCTAATGCCTTATATATATTGGTCACACGTGAGTTTAATCGCCATTATGAGAGCCTACCATGGGTCATGGTCAACCATTTCCCTTGGAAATAATTACCCTCAGCTGCAGTATAATGTGTTAATAGAATTGCTCTAAAGCAGGAGAGCAGCCCCATTAACACTTGTCACTGCTCTGTGTATTTTCAGCAGGTCTCTCTCTTCTATTGTGAACCATCAGAATGGAAAGGGCTTGGATGCAGTAAATAGTCTGGTGCACACTGGCAGCTGTGAGCAATGAACTGACAAGTGATTTATTCAAAAGGAGACATCTAACACTCCAAAGGTGGTTGTTTCCTCGACACGCTTGGTCCAGCTCCGCAGCCCTGCTGCTGAGCACACTCAGGTGAAGTGGTCTGTGTAACTGCTCGTTTGCTGGATGCTGCTCCGGGTTTGTCAGGGCTGCTCTGCCAGGCTGTGTGGCTGCACATGCCAGCAGTGGTCCACGGTGAGCTTCTCTTAGTTAAAATCACCTCAAAAACAGCAAATGGAATGGAAGTGCGAGCAGGAGGCTCCTCAAACACGTAGGAGAGAGTGCAGGTGCTGCTTCCATCTGCCCCAATAATCCTGGACCTGCCTGTACAATGTGGAGCTGCTTCAGCTGACTGGAGTGAGGATGTCTGTCCAAAACCTTCAGCAAATGTCAGTGGTGTGTCCCAGTGAGCTTTGAGCTGAAATCCTTCACAGGGAGAAAGTGATTGAGCCCCATGTCCCACACCCTCTGCAAGATGGAAGCCATGAGCAGTGCTATTGGTGCAAGCAAAGGGGATAGCTGGCAGATCATTTGACTGGATGATGGTTATGCTCAGAAGCAGCATTTATTTTCCATGGCATCTGCAATCTTCGTCCCCAAAACTCTCTGTTCATTACATTAAATTGAAGCAAATGTAAAAAAATGTGTGACTATGGTTCAGTATGTATTTTCATTGCTTTGCTTTTGCAATTAACTTGTTGGCATAAAAGTCATTATCTGATGACATTTGGGAACAAAAAAAAACCAATATTGTCTGGGGCAGAGGAATTCTGCCCATTGTTACAACAGCCATTTAAAAAAACCCAGTTCTCTGGTTTTGTGCAAACAACCTGATCACTTTTTTGGCAATTTAAATCAGCTGGCACCATCACTGTGCTCCAGACTCCATCCCAATGCCAAAGGTTGATAACTAATAAATGTTCAAGTCAAAGCTGACCTAATGTAGGCCTCCCAGAGCTTAGAAAAAGCTTGCAATATTTCAGCCACAGCAGGTGCATTCTGTAATCCTTTATTAAAAACTCCTGCCACACATCCCCCCAACATGTGGTGGGGGTTTTATGCAGATTAAATGTGACATGCTATGAAGTCACCACAACCTTTTCCTTACTCCTAATTACAGGAAAGAAAGCCAAGAAAAGAATGAAGTACTCCTAAAGTGAAATTTGAGGCAGGTGGGCGGGAATTACTGTGTTGTGTTTGGCAATCACTAGGCCTGAGGTTCACAAGATGGGGAAGGTGCTTGACCTCATGTTCTTCCTGTGTGTGCGCTTAAATTAAATTGTAGGCTTTCTGTGAAAGGTAACTGATTTTGTTTAATTAAAAGCCTCTCTTCTGTTCTACCTGGACTTCTAATTCCAGTGCAATGTGTAGGCACACGGTGCTTTGTCTTCTCAGGGTATAATTAGACTTAGCAATGCAGCTGTCCTGTTTACAGTGTAAATCCCCCTAATGATAAATGGAGTAGACTTAAGAAGAAACCCTGATGATACTTCAGACAGGGAGAGTGGATGATCTTTGCAAATAGCTGGTGGGTAGAAAGTAAATCATTATCTGCTAATAAGCCTCTGATTGCTGGGTGTTTTATACCGTGGAAGATTAGAGAACTTTGCTTTATGTTAGTCCTGGCTGCAGAGCTGGAGCACGAGCAGGAGTAACCGGTTTGTTTACAGGTGAGATTCTGACCTTGTGTCTTGAGAATATCTTCGAGTTCATACTATGTCAGAAGCTTTTCTATGGTGCTGGTGACAGAAAGGCTTTAGAAATAGCTAGTCTGTAGTAATATGGGAGCAGGTTCAGCTCTGTGTGTTATGAAGCACAGAGTGACCTCAATCAGGTGTGAGAGCCAAATAACAGGAGACTTCTGTGTCCCCAAAACCCCACAGCAGCAGGAGATGGAGCAGATCGACGGTGGAATGAGGATGTGCTTTTACCCTCTTTTTCAGGTGTGGATCAGGTTCCTGAGGAGAGCAGAGTGTGCCAACTGCAGTCACTGACTTCTGCTGAGGCAGAGCTGGGGGCCGGGAAGGGGAGGTCATTTCAGCTGTCATATTTCAGAGACCAGCGACTGCTCAGCAGGGAAGAGATGAGGAACATATGGTGTGGTGGGAGGAGGTGACAGCGGCACCAAAGAGCAAGAAATATAATGAGATGTGAACTTTTGGTGGGGTGCTGACTTCGGGAAATTCAGTGGCAGAGGGCAGGAACTGGTGAGAGTGTGGCTGTGTGTGCAAAGGAGGGTCAAATAGTGTAAAGATGGGAGCTGTGAACAGGGATGAGCCTTGGGAGGGAAACTGCCTTCTGTCATGAGTGTGCTCTTCATGGTATATGTCAGCCTGGAGGCCACTGGAGCTATGACGTGAATTAGAGGAGTGTCTTCAGAGATGGATAATCTATGTCCATATGTGGCTCTCCAGAGGAATAAAACTGGGGCCCCCTGCTGATTACTCTCTGCCTCTGATTTTGATTCAGAAGGGGACAGGAGCTACTTGTCTGACGTACATGATTGGGTGAGTACAGCCCTGGGAAGAGGGACAGGCCATAGCAAGAGATGTGCCACCAGCCCATCGTGCCTGGGGTCGCTCACTGGAGCAAGACAGGAGCAGCTCCAGGAGAAACAAATGGGCAGGAAGCAACTGGTCGTGAGTTCCTTCAACAGGACTGAATCCCATTTCTCCTTGCTCCATGGTGCTTCAGAGACATGGGATGAGCTGGGTGGCACTACCTTTGCTGGTTGTGTGTTATACCATAGTGTCACTGTCACTGGTGCAGCTGTCGCACAAAATAGTTTTCTCTGTAATATCTGATGCTGATCCCAGCTGTGTTCAGCCCACCAAGGAGACAACTTGAGGATGCATTAGCATGCTCACTGACCACATTCAAGAATTTATGGACATCTGAAGGTCTGCTACAATTTCTCATAGAGTTCTTGTGACTGTTGTGGCTCAGTGGAATTTGTTTTCCCAATCTCCTAGAAATTCAAGATTCAAAAAATGTTTTTGTTTCAAGTTAAGACAGGAAACCAAAACCTCAACAATTTTTATTCATCAGCTGGGGGAATTTCAGAGGAAGGAACTTGCTCAGTTGAAAAAAACCTGTTTCAGTTAATTGCAATTACTGCAGTTTGAGTTCAGACTTTTTAAAATGTAAATGAAGTACTTGCTGATCATTATAAATTTCAAAGAAAGAAAGCAGGTCTATATGAAATGCGTTCTGTTTCAAGTAAAAAAAGTACATTAAAATGTAGTTTAGGTTACGATTTTTTTTCCTAAGTAACAAATTTATGAACAATGTCATTTACAATATGTTTTGAATAAGGCAAAGTGGCATTTGCTGATGTTTACTCAAAAACTTACCAAATTGTCTTAATGATCTAACCAACAGCACTCTTCCGTGGCTTTTTGCCAACATGTTGGTTTATGTATAATTATACTGGAATTATATTAAAAGTTTATTTCATAATGAAAATAACCTCAAGAGGAATGAAAATGGATATAGAGTTGCAAATGTAGCACTCTGCAAAAAGTGGAATTTGCCCTGCAAGGAAATCCATGCTCTACTTTCAGGACTGAGAAGGTAATAAATTGAACACAGAGCATTTCACAGACAGTGTCAGATATAAAATATATTAATCTTGTCAGAGAGTGTACTAACTCTCCCAGATTTATGATCAGGTGCACTTAAGTGCCGTTCTTCTCATTAATCTTGATTTACAAACAGTAGCCTTCGGAAGAAGGGGTCAGAAGAGACAAGAGAATCATAGATGTGTCACTTGGATAACTCACCTTCCCCAGCTGCCCCGTGCCTTTCAATGACATCCTTCCATCTTTAATTAGTGAAAGGTCTTTAATTTTGTCTGTGTAAGGGCAGAACATGATGAATGCGAGGGGTTGCCTGTGCTACTCCGAGTTTGTTTTCTACAAGACATGTCATGGACATTGGTGGGAACAGCAAGATAATCACATCTACCACCAGCAGGCCTTGATGCTGAGAAAGTTCAGCAGGAGGGGGATGTACTGGGAAGGGGAAAAAATAGAAGGAGAATGGTTGAGGCTAGTGAAAGCAGCCTTTTGAAAAAATACTGTTCCTGAGGAAACTGCATTTTGAAGTCTTCTTAACACACATACCATGTATAAGATTGTGTCCATGTGCAAAAGACTGCCCCTTTGTAATTCTTAAAATTATGAAGAGCTGGAAACCCAAGCTTTCCAAGGGAATAAACCTAGTAATTCTTCTGGTCCATACTGGAGAAAAATCAGTCTTCCTACCTAGCTGGTGTGCTAGGTAGGATAACATCACCCTGGATGCTTGTCCAGGTGCTTGAGCTACAGGAGGAGTAAATAACAGGCTTCTACTTGTAATTCATAAGAGGAATGAAGAAAGGAACTAATCTGAAGAAGCTTCAGATATGAGAAGGTAGGTGTGTAACAAATGAAAACAGTTTTAAACTTTCAGAAAAAGCTGTCATCATCAAAAGAACCCTCAAAGATGGATTAAAACACAGACTAAATTGCATTAAGCACATTCTTCTTTCTCTTGCTTTTCTGTTGTATCTCTAAGGGTATTAAACTGCTGGGGCAAGGTCAGTGGCAGCCTTAAGTGTCTGATGGACTTCGTAGAGTCTCTTCCAGTTCTTCACAAAGGGAGTAGAAACTCATTTGATGTGATGTGGAAGTTGGAAAGAGTTTTGGAGTGAAACAGTTATCTGAGTTGTGCATTCAAGTTAGGAAGTTAATCCACCTCAAAGAAATATGCCTGAAGTGTACCAGAATGTGGATTTGCTTGGTCTCCACTAGAAAAATATTCCACAGTTATTGGTAAAAAATGCCTGTTTTTGTCACAGCCCTCCGAGATGCTTTGTTCTGAGCTCTGAGACTGCTTGAAGGCACACAGTTGCCATGGGTTCATGGATGAAAATTCAGACTTTGATGTGGTTGGAAGTTGAGACACTAATTGCTTTGAAAAATAGGAGCAGGGCCTTAAGTTGGCATCAGATGCTGACTGGGAGCTACGGGAAAGACTTGAGCACAAACCAGATATGCCCTTGGCAACACAAGCCATAGAATAAGCAGTTGTTCCTCATTCCCAACCAGCTGGAGCTGGTGTACAGTTTCAACACCGAGTTTCAAAACATGCTGAGTTATTATAATCCAGCCCAGAGGTGACAAATTCATGGATTACTGATGCCACCTAAGCAGCCAGACTTTGCAAGGTGTCAGACCCAAGGCACAGCTTTGACAAATGTGAACAGAGTGCTTTTCCACAGAGGGGGAGGCGATGTTTCCATGAGCTGTTTAAAGAAATCCTTCTCCTCATCCTGCATTTTGGCTATGCTTGGATTCATTCACTTCAGCCTCGCTTGGATGCAGTTCAAGCCATCTGCTCCTCTCCAAGAGCTGTTTCACTGGAGGTGTTCTGGGCGTGTTGTTGGTGTCAGTGGTTGTATCTGTGGAGAATGAGGACACTGACTGTTGGTAACCAAGCCTGCAGCACCTTCTCCTTCTCTCCCAGTCATCCTGCCTAATTAATGGAGACAAGGAAGGATTATGTGGACGTCTATGGGCTGTTCAACGATGGGAGAATGGAACCTGCCTCCACTTTTAGTTTTGCTGGATAACAGCGACAGCAGGCACGTTGAGGATGAACTGTCCACTTCTGGAGCACATTCGTAGTTTCTTCAGTTATTCGTGGTTTTTTCAGTCTTTGTATCAAAGTTTGCAGACTGACCCAGGGGTGTAAGGATGGTGGTGACCACGAGAACATCCCTGGGTGTCAGCAGAGCTGTCTGTCCTGTTTCATGGGCTATATCCCTCTGCTCTACGGATGTTGGCCAACGTGATACTGTTGGCAGGCAGCAGGGAGACAGTATGAGGAGAAAGCATGTAAGAATCTTCAAGGTCAAGGATCAGCTTTTGAAAAGGTCGAAGAAATTATCATTGCTAGAAGGGCTTTGAAGGCTTGCTTTTTGAACGTTTATTTTGAATGCTGCCTTTATTTTGAAAAGGGTATTGTTTATTTCTTTTTATGGTAGGGATTTTTATTCTTCTCTGAGTTTTATCAGGTGGGAAAGTCATCAATCTCTTTCACATATAATGACTCTGATTTTTGTTTTCCTTTTTTTTTTTTTTTTTCCAGAACTTGTAATGATCTGGCAGGTGTGATGGGCTGAACTTAGCTGGAGCAGAGAAACACAGCCATCAGTTTGGTTGCAGGTGGAAGTTTCTTTTCCAGGAAGAGCCATATGTACATGATTAATAAGCTGACACTTCTCCTCAACTTTTTGTTTTGCTGGCTTACAGATTCATGGAGTGACCTTCTTGGTAGGAGTGAAGGGAATAGATGGAGTGAAGGTACCTCAACAGTTGTAGAGAATACATAATAAATTTTTTTCCTGACTGGTTTGCTCACCTAGGACAAGTTGAGGCTCCTTTGCAAGGCAAACCGGTTTCAGTTGTTCTCAACCATGCTGGTGTGTTGTTTAACCTCTGATCTCTGCTCTCATTAGCTGGTAATAATTCTAACAGTGAGTGAGATTTCTAGTGCTTCCAGAATATAAGATTTCTGATATTTTATTGAAAATATGATGCCTCATAAGAAAATCCAAATAATAACATGATTTTCCTAGACTTGAATGTCTCTATGTGAAGTTCACATGGTGGTAGGCAATTGATCTGTCAGTTCTTTGAGAGAGTCAGAAGTCTTTCTATTTGGAGGAGAACATGCTGCTGATCAGCTTATTTTCCAGATTGCTGTAAGATTTTTAAAAAAATGTATTTATTTTTATTTCTGATTATTCAATGTAGGAATGCTTTCTGCATCTGAAGCTGAAGAGCTGCTAACCCCTCCTCTTCATTTGTCTGGTACACACTAGAACATACCCTAGAGCATGAATTAGGACTTTCTGCTGAGAGGAAGCAAAGGTGAAAGAGCTGTCTTTTCGAGAGTCAAAAGCATCATCTCACTGATGCAATCAGGACTAAATACAGCAACCAAATTGAAATCCTGCCTAGTCTGCCTTGTTTTATTTGATCTGATCTTTCAGTCAGCTGCTAGAGTGTTTTTTTACCCCCTTCTCTTCTGTTCAATGGTGTTGCAGAATGAGCAAATGCCTTCAGAATTGATTCAACAAATGGTGCAGCTGAAAGAAATATCTTCTGAGAGTTGAGAAGGTTTAGGGCAATGTTATTCCAGAAACTTCTTCCCAGTGGTTTCTACTTCCTGAGCTTGTCTCTGCTCTAATAGACTCTACATAAGGAGATTTGCAATTTTTCCTTGACTAGGTACAACTGGTTTAACAAACTATAGTTCAACATTTGGGTGTTCTTGTAAGGGGACAGAGTCAAATGCCCAAAGGCCTTCCTCCCAGTGGTGTGACCAAGGCCAGAGCTGTGGATGGGAAGGAGATGGCTATCTGCAGTTAGGAAAAAAAAAAAAATTATTCAGCAAAGCACCACCCCTTGCTAAACCACCAAGTGTTGGTAGCAACTGCAAATGCACCATCCTCAGTGCTTAGATCTACCAATGCTTCTCAGGGTATTGCCCGAGTGTCACTCATAGTGAGATGTAATACCAGGTTTTCAAGTTAAAAATTCACTGTTTCTTAAAATATGTAAAGCATAAATTAACACATACAGTGAAAAGCTGAATGATTTTTATCCCTTAGAACCACTGCTCAGGATGTTTCTTTGTTTTGTCAGATTGGAAAGGCATTAAATTGTTTTATTCATTATTTCTCCCTGTAGGATACTTTCCAACTTCATGTATTTAGCTTTGCATAGTTTGGAATCTTTTCAGACTGGAAAGTGCAGACAAAGAGACCTCCAACTTGTTTTTACAGGGTCTTGTGTATTTTACACACTAGTTTAAATCAAACAACACCCCTCACCCACCACCCCCCCCAATAATAATGATCTTTGATTTGATTTGCTCCATGGAGCTAGGATTTATATGAAAACCTGTGCAAGTACTAAGCTGAGTGAATAATTAAAAAATCATGTCTAAATATAAGTTCAGCAGGATTCACTCCTGGATATTCTCAGAAGGGCTTAAAGAAGACCTTTCATGAATAGTTTAAGTAGATATGGTCCTCTGTTGGGACTGGGGGAAGAGACTGGGTAACCTTTTTCAGCCCCCTTGTGGATCTGTCTTCTGTAGTTCTCTAATTCATTGCTTCAAATTTATTTCCAAATAAGGAAGGATTGTTTTGATAAGAAGAGCTTAGTAACACTACAGCTTACTTGGTCAGAGAAGCATGAAGACAGAATAAAGAGAAATCTGTCTAGTGCCAGAGGTTTCCCAGGAGTTTCAGCTGGACCTGGGTTAGGCTCTGTGTGGGAAGGGATCAGCAGGACACAAAGACTGAGCTGAATTTATGGGTGTAGTTATCCAACAGAAGCTTTTGCCTCTCAAGGTCAGCCCACCTGACGTGGATGTATACAGTGATGTTATAGAGGAATAAGCTATAAAACCATAAAATGTACAGCAGACTGAAGAGATGTCAAGTGGATTATTACTTTGACAGACTCAGGAGACCAAAGCACAGGTGCAGCCTAACAGCAGCTGATAAAGTAAGTGCTGACTGCTAACGAGGGCTCCCAAAGTGCACAACTGCTAATGCTGCAAGGAGACCACTCCTTGGGTCGAGCCGCTCCTTTTTGCTGCCTTCCAAGGCTGATACACTCCTAAATGGTGGATAACCCTGCTCATCCAAATGTTGCATGCTCTCTCCATCCTTGGGAAGCTGTGTGATTTCTCACTGGAGCTAAATAATCCCTGGTATGAGCGAGCATTCGTTATGAAATGTTGGGAAGGCTGAGGGATGGCATCCCATCCAACAGCAGCCATGGTGAGCTGTAACCATCAGTGCTGGAAATCCTGTGCTCCCGTGGGCAGAGAGCAGACTGGGGAGAGGCAAAGGTGCAGGGTTTTTTTTTTTTTGGTTTGTTTCTTGCTGTCTGTAGGAAAAAAAGGAATGCTCACCATCATCCTTTGCACCTGAAAGTGGAAGCCAAGGGATTCGTGTGCCAGGTGAAGGTGGTGTCTGCTGAACATTTTCCAGCACGTGTTGTTCCCTCCCCTTGGAGGAACTGGTTGAGACTGTCAAACAGAAAAACAAGACACTGAGAGACGGTTTTACTGCCTTCAGTAGTTCCTAGGTGTGGGTTTTGCCAGCAGTGAAAATCCTGTGTACTTCACTGACTAATTTGATGGAATGAGCTTCGTAACAACAGATTAAACTATTTTCCACTCACTTCAGGAAGGGATAATTAGGTGGGAACAGAACAGACAGGAACAAGTCACAAGTACTGTGTTATCAGACACTGCCTTTGATCATCCCGTTACTCCAAGGTCTGCAGTCACAAATTAGGGTGTTCTATTTGCAGTGGATGGGGCTTCACACACGTTGTGCTCAAAGCTGCATTTTTCCTTGATTTCCTCTTCAAATACCTTTTTCTGGTGCTATTCTGGACTCAGAGGAACTGTGCTATCTCCAAAAGGTGTTCACAGAGGGAAAGGCAACTTTCCCAGTCTTCAGTAACAGGAAGTTTACCTTCTCCTAGTTTGAAGTAAAAAGCAGGCTCTCCCTTTTTACCTCTTGGAGCTACTTTCTCAGAACCAAAATTAATTATTTAATCCTCTGTTTGTTGAAGCCTGCCTCTGTTCTATATGTTAAGTTTCCCTTCTACGTGGCTGTGATGGGCTGTGTGGCTTGTGAATGTATAATAGAAGTAGAAAATGTAGTAACATTTATCAAGTACGCTCAGTTGCCAGGGCTGTGGATGGGGAGCTAGAGCCAGGAGTCCTGGCAGACCTCTGAGCTGGACAGACTTACTGACCTGTTTGGTGTGTTTTCCTCTGTTCCCTTCCCAAGTCCTCAATCAGTAGGATCAGGAAAACCTCCATTTCTGTCCTTTCCCTACCTCCTGCTCTATATGGGGTAGTCTCTGTTCTTCATGGGGTGGCTGCCCTCCAAAGGCTGTTTCTGAAGTGAGTTTTGAGTTTGTGTCTGGTGCCCCCCCTTTTCTTACTTGGTACATAGCATTGTTTGGTCTTCAGATTTGCCGTGGTGGTGATGGGAACAGTTTTCAGAAAAGAAAGTGTGTCTATAGGTTTGTCCTCAGGGAAAGGTCTTGATGACAAATGCAGTAAGCTCAGTGAAGGAGTGAAAAAATAACCAAACTCCTTTTGTAGTATGTGAGCTAGAAAGGAGAAAAGTGAAGGAGGCACTCTGGGGCTGCTTTATCCTGTTGCTTTTGAACCTGTGAAGGAAAACTCCTCTGTTACGTCTGAGTCTGCCAGGCCTGGGAGACAGCTCCTCTGTTATCAAGTCTCTTGAAACTAAATCTGATGCCTTGGTTCCCTGGTGAGGGCCCTGGAGGGAAATGAAGCTGCTGGAAGGCTCTTGAGAAAAACACAGTGGGGCTGTCACAGGGTGGAAGTCCCCACAGCCTTTGAGAGAAGTCTCAAAGAAAATTTTAAAGGGATTCAAAGGTGTGTGTGGGGGGCTTCAAGTATCAGGAGAAGATAGAGAAGAATGCTTGTAATGCTTAGTCAGTCTTGTGTATGGAAAATTTCCCTGTGGGAGAAGTGTGCGAGAGGCTGGAGTTGATTTATAGGGCTCAGCTCAAGCTGTGGGCATTTCTCATTCAGTGTTGGATGTCTTGTGTCAGTAGCATGTAGGTCAGTTGGGAGGATGACTTTTATGTTTCCTCCAGAAAAATGCTGACCCTTGTGCCCCAAGAACAGGTCATTTCTACAGCCATTCTCACCTTAGGGCTGAAGGCCCTCCAAAATAATAATTTAGTTTAAAATAGGGAGTATTTTCTGCCCAAAAAACCTGGGATCTATTTTTATAAAAATTAAATCCAGGCATTTAGGCCTTAGCAACATAAAAATATCCCCTCTAGGTAGAGGTGTGATAGAGTTCTTCATGGAATTTGTCATTTCACATTATTGCTGGAAAACAGGGAGACAGATTGCGTTGAAACTGTGGGGAGATGCTGATGAAAGCAGTTTGTGCTGCAGGAAAGTGGGCTATATCTGATGGAAACAAGAGAGCTGTAGGCTGGAGCAGTGAGTTCGAGGTACTCAGCAGCTGAAGGGTTTTTTTCTTGGTCAGCTGTACCCATGAGCTGCTGGAAGGAGCAGTGGGGCAGCTGTTTGTTCATGCTGCCTTCCATGTATGAATTCCAGCCCTCAGTGTCTCAGCTCTCTTGCCTGGGAACACAGAAAGCTCCAGGTGCCCTCTGTAGAGGGTGTTTTTCACAAGTCCCACACCTTTCCATGCTCTGCTTTGCTTGTCCATCTTCAAGAAACACTTCCTTGGGAGGCCAAACCCCTGAACAGGAAAGGGTCCTATGGCAGTAAGTTGACTTTGCATCATTTTCCATTCTTTTTGCCTCATTGCAATGACAGAGATTGCATTAGAAGCTGTGAAACTCATAAATTCTGAGTTATAGCTGTAGGCAGTTCATGAAGGGGAAATTGGGACTGGGAAGGGGTTTTAATTTGCATATACACCACACCCACTGCTATTTGATTTGCATTTTATTTGCATACATCATGGTTAAGTAATACTCATGCAGTGCTTTTAAGGAGTGAGGACTGTATCAGTTCATCTGTGATTTATATAATTTGAGCTTTAAGTGTAATTTTATAGAGTAGTTTGGAGAGCATGAAGTATGAACTTCTATTTAATTTCACAAAAATGATCAAATAACACTTATCAGCCATAAATACACACTTCTCTTTGAAAAGAATGTTGTTTTCATAAAGATGCAAGATTAACAACACCGCAGGCTGGAGTCTGCTGTTCATCAGCTGAAAAACCATGATACAACACAAGTACAAACTTTCCCACACATTGGGGTTGTAATGGCATCTGGCCTGAACTGGGTGGGAAGTCAGGACTCATGTCTGTTCAAAAGTATGTGATTCCTCCTCCTTTAAGGACTGTGAGTTTGAATAGTGTTTTAAAGCATGTTCCTTCCTTGTTTGCGTTACAGTGATTTTTCCAGGATGAATGCAGGAGCAAAGTGATGGTGTCTGTCCCTCTTGGGGTGGCAAATGACTCTAACATAATTATTAGATAATTGTGACTAGTGTCCCACGTGGGAAGAGAGAGGACAAAGTTATTTCAAGATGCTTTTCATATTTTTGCTACTGTGAACTTGTCACAAATTCAAATGTAGAAAGTAAAACCACCTAATACTCTTTGCTTTGTCCCTGTCCCAATGGCTCAGGAATTGCAATATCCCATGTAATTTTTTTTCCCCCTTTTAGTTTTGTAAGCACAAAAAACAGTTCTGCAAAGGCATTTCTGCATCCTTAATATGCAGAGAGCACTGAAGCAGAGAAGTGCTGTGCTCCTGTCATTGCATTTCCCTTGACTGGGAGGACTTGGAAATTCCACTAAGCCCTACCCAGAAAAAGCTTTCTTCCTCAGGGATCTGGGCCCATGTGTTTCTCTGCATTTTTAGGCACCTGAACATCTTTTAGCTGTAACTGCATCTTTGGTCATGTACTAAAACCCTTGGAGTACCATGTAATGCCCTCTCCTCCTCCACACGCACTCAGGAATCTCACACTGTAACCACCCTCTCTCTGCTCCTTTTCATTAAAGGCAGCTCTTCCCTGGCTGCCCAGCAATAAATCTGCTCTGAGACAGAGTATATTTCTATAAGGCAGCACAGAGATCTTTATGTGTCCTTTCAGTGGCAGTGGCCCATAACCCTGCAGTGCTCTCAGCTCCTGTAGCCTGCAAACACGAGCCCCTGCCCCTTGCTGCAGTGCCCACAGCCTGCCTGAGGGGTTGAAGTTTGCCTTGAATGATCTCTCAGCTAAGAAATAACAACGTGTCACTCTGGAAACCTGAGCTTAAATTGGTTTGAGTCGGTAAGAAATGCTCTTGGCTCCTCTCTAACCTCCCTGCACCAGCAATAACTCAGTTCTGAATGTGCAGCCTGTTATTACTGTGAGCCTTTGACACATGGATGTGAAACCTTCTCTTAACCTGGCTGAGCCTTGCCAGCATGACGGACATCCAGAAGGTCTGCTCTGTTTGATCAGCACCGATGTGCTTGGGAGCACATCCCTAATCGGTTGCTCTTGTCAGTGCCTGAGTGTTTCAGAAAGGCTTCAGGAGTTGGTGGGGGATGTCTCACCCAACCTCTCTTTTTGTCTCTAACCTCAGACACTTGTACGAATGATATCTGGAGGGGAAATTGGAGATGTGCAGTTACACAGGTTGCAGATACTGTGTGTAGCAAAATGAGTCAAGTGTAGATTTTTGTGCTTGAGATCCAAGTGTGTTTTTTAGAACTTTGTATGCTGCTTGTTGCTTTATAGCATGCAAAAGCAATTTGAATTTCTTCTGCCTCTTGATCCCTCTGAGATCCTTCCAGCTTTGCTGCTTTGTTTCTGTGCTCATGTGTGGCAACAAAACCAGTGCACTTGCTGCTTCTCTTTGTCCAAGTTGCTCAGGATGCCTCCAGCCCCTCTCTGCAAATTGCATATGGGTGTCAGCCTTCTCTTGGCTTGCTTTGTATTGATGGGAAAACAGGTATGTTCACGTGAGCTCAGAACAAATCCTCTAAGCCTATCATCTAGTGATCTGCATTTGCACTTGAATGACTCTTTTTAAACTCAAGACATGAATTATCAAAGGTGTGGAAGGACATAAGCATGGGTTTGCTTGGTGGGCTACTGAACAGAATTTCTGAGTAAAACCTTAGTGACTTAGGGGCCCAAGAGCACCTCTGAAGATATGACCCCTTGGAAAAAAACTGTATGAAATGTATTGGAAACAGAGGCACAGCACTGAAGACATCACCCTGTGCCTTTCTACCTTGCTCTGATGGCAGTACTGAGATGTGATGCTATGAGAGGACTGGAACAGGAGGATGTGGGCTGATTTGTCTTCTCTCATAGCCCTGGTCTGGCAGCTCTTGAAGGTATAAAGTGTCACTCGCTGGCTGTGATGTTTTCGAGCTTGCTCAGGTGTTGCTACAACCTTAAAATCCCCTTGTTTTCCCGCAAGTGTCCTTGGTGTCGTCAGCAGCTGCCTAGTGCCCTGATGTGCTCCTGAGCCCACAGCACTGGAGTGGAGCTGCTTTCTGCCTCCATCTGTCTTTTCACACTGCTGAGACTGTGGTTGCATATGCATGGGAGCACGTGTGAGGCTTAGAGAGCAGCCTGAAAGCGAGCCAGTCATTCAGTGTTTGCTGAGCATCGGGAGCGTGCCATGAGCATGTGCCCTTCCACAGTGTGAATGAGATAGGGCAAGACACCAGGTCAAGGAGGAGATATGTGCAGCAGAAGGGGAAGCGGGAAAGAAATCCATAAATATTCAATGAAGGAAGTGGGAAAACACATTTTGATTACAACTCTGGCTCTAATGTATGCAAATGTAATAGTTTCCTCCCCTACTAAGGAATCATGTATTACATACATTACATGATGTACTACTGTGTAGCAACATAGTTTATGACTCCTAGGAGAAGAAAATCATAATTCACAGCCATTAACAAAAATAATAGTGCTTTCACCCAGAGGAGCTTTCCTTCGAAAGCCTGTACAGATTCTATCTAACCTAATTTAAGCAATGTCATGAGTTGGAACAGATCGCTATCAAGTCTGTCATGCTTGTCATAACATGGCACTTGAATCGAAGACATCCCTTCCCAGGAGAAATTCCTGTGAAGGAACTGTATTATTTAATGGAGTTTAGGATTCCTTTTAAGTTTCAGAGCTTGTTTATTTGAAAATTGTTCCAGTAAAAAGCAAGCATTAGCCAGGTTTCGTTTAAAGAGAAATGAGATTCCACGTACAAGATTGTAGGCTTCTATTCCTCAAAGTTATAATTAACTGGGGGTGCAAAGGGGACGCCTCTGCAGAGAAGCAGAGTGTGTATCACGTGCTTTGCAGCTGGCATATATTTTCTCAGGGACGAGGTTTTCTGGAGCCCGTGAATGGACACCAGCATTTGTGGGAAGAGACATCTGCCTGTGACAGCCACCTGTCTCTGTCACACCTTCCCTCATCCCTCCTGCATTTCATTCAAGAAGCTAATTAGCTTTCAGTTTTTAGTGTGTAACAAGGCAGAAAACCTGAGAAGGAAATGAGAGACTAAGGTGTTACCCTTCCAAAAGAATACACGGAGTAAAACAGCATCGTAATGAGTATGTTTGTTTAAACCCTTGGACGGCCACAGGCGCAAGCTCACGGCTGCTCATTTACTTCTGATTTAAAGCAGCAACTGAGGCTGTTGGGAGATGTGGAAGTTCACATCGGTTACCCCAGTGCTGCTCCCGCTGCCAGGCATTTCCATACACCATTTGTTCCCGTATTTTTGGAGTGCCTTGCACGGGAGCCGAGGGAGGCAGGTTGCGGGTGCTCTGCACAGCTCCGCACTCGCTTCATTAGGAGCACGGGTGGGCTGCCCTCATTTGGTGTGGCTGCTCAGGAGCCTCCTGTTTGCAGAGACTTTGGCAGCTTGTCACAGCATGTCAAGATCTGCTCGTCTCCCCGGATAGCAGAGTTTATGCATAATGCAATAAATAGAGACAGGGAGAATTGTGTTCCCTGCATTTAGCCAATTTCAGGCTGTGTGAGAGAGGAGTTAAGCTAATGCTTTCCTGTCAACCTCTCAAAACATTTAATCATCTTTTTGTGTTTACTTTCTTCACTCCTCTCATTTTGATTTGTTTATTTGTACAAGATCTTTTGGGTTTTACATCTCAGTTAAAAATGAGTTGATGTCTTTTTCTTTTTGAATGCTTTAGGGGACATTGAGGAATACTTGAAAAGGAAATGTAATGGGAAACAGAGTGAGAAAGGTGTTTAAGGAACTGAAAGCGCTGGGAGGAAAAAAAAATTCTTTTATTCTCCCTTGTTGCTCTGCCTGTTCTCAGACTTCTGTGACTGGACCACACGGTGGCCTTTGGAAACTTTGGTGTCTAACACTGAAGCTGTGTTGAAAGCAAAGCCTGCCCTGTCCTGTGCAAGGCACAGGGCTGATCAAACCCCACTGAAGTCAATGGAAAGGCTTTTGCTAAAGGCAGTGGGCTTTGGCTCAGATGCTAAAAGCATTATCATCACTCTCTGGCTGATCCTCCTGATACCAGTTCTCTAATCAAACCCTCTGACAGAAAAAGAGAGAAAATCCAGTCCCTGCTGGTTAAACCAGCAGCTAAACACAGAGTTTTGACAGATTTAAACCACTTCTATGGAGAAATCAGGGTTTTTCAGCACAGAGGTACAAAAACACAACTGCTAAAAACTCCTCCAATCTTCAAAGCATCCTGCACACCCTGAATTTCTTAACGTGCAGGATTTCTCATGACCAGGGGCGGCAGTAAATGCTCAAGGGTGTTGCCTTGCATCCTTCCCACCCCCAGCAGGGTGCCAGCAAACATGCTGTGGGCATGGGGCTCTCCCTGGGGATTATGGCAGGGATGCGGGTGTGTGTCCTGTTCCCAGGAGTAGGGCTCTCAGGTGAGGGGGAGGCTGAAAGATGGGGCAAGAGAGAGGTACTGGGGAGTACCAGCTTGATTCTAACAATGGGACAGGGGAAGACTGAGAGCTGGTGAACCATGACCAGGGAAGGGGCAAGGAAACTGAGCTCAAAGCCTGAAAAGAAGAGATATTCAATGAATATGCAAGACAAAAAAATTCCATGAATAATCAGGGCTGGCCTTATCTCTAGCGCTGGCACCTTGATACGAAATGAAAGAGTAACACAGGAAATGTGAATCCTGATTTTTGTTCCTGTTCTTACTTCAAAGTCCCAGTTCACAGGTTCAGTCACTGGTAATGAAGAGCCGACAGCTGGGTGGTGGATGCAGGGACACAAACCCAGCTACACATTTCAAGTAGCTTCTAACTTAAACAAGGAGACAGAGCTAAACAAAATCCCTCTTGATTCAATCAAATACCTCCTTCCAGCCAGCAAGAGTAGCAGGCTTTCGGTGTTAGGTGGCCAGTCTGAGTGGATTAATAACTTGCTTTATATTATCGGCCGGGTTTCATCTAGAAATAAATCCTGTCTGATCCCTGTGAACATGACACAAGATTATTCCAGCAAGTGCAGGGGTTGGGATTTGTGCACTGCAACTGGTGGTGAGCAGGGCTGTGGAGGGAGGAGGCTGGGAGAGGGGCTGTGGTGGCAGGGGCTGTGCTGGGTCAGGGTTTTGGGAACAGAGAGAAGGTTGCAAAGGTGTTCCCAAAGGTGTCCCCTGCTCTGGACCTGAGCTGCAGTGGCAAAGCTGCAGAAACCAGCACATGACATATCTCTGGGACAAATTGCCCTGCAAAGTCTTATGAGAAAAAGCTTAGTGATCTTGGGGTGTTCAGCTTGGACAAAAGGAGACTCAGGGGAAACCTTCTCTCTCTCTAAAAGAAGGTTGTAGCAAGGTGGGAGTTGGTTTCTTCTCCCAGGTAACAAGTGATAGGACAAGAGGAAATGGCCTCAAGTTGTGCCACAGAGACCTAGATTGGATATTAGGAAACATTTCTTCACTAGAAGGGTGGACAGGCATTGGAATAGGCTGCCCAAAGGCAGTGGTGGAATCACCATGCCTGGAAGTGTTCAAAAAACTTGTGGGTGTGGCACTTGGGAATGTGGTTTAAGCGTGAATGTGGCAGTGCTGGGTTAATGCTCAGTGACTCAATGATCTTAGAGGTCTTTTACACCCTTAATGATTCTATGATTCTACAAGGGAAATTTACCACGGAGAGAAGTAAATCACCCACATTTGACCCATTATGTGTCCCCAGATTGCCTTATCCTGAATTGATGGACTCCATGAGCAGCCCTGGTTTGGTGCAGCCTGGGGGTACCAGGACAGCCCCTGCCTGGGTTTCAGCTCTGGGATGGGCAGTGGTGTGGCGAGGGTTGTGGGAAGCTGAGCTGAGGCAGGACGGTGCAAGGAAGTGTGGGAGAGGATTTGATCTCGGAGGGAAGGGCCTGCATCCTACCCCTCTGTCAGAATCATGCCACAAGGCTCAACTTCCGTGATTCCTCCCATGGGAAATTCTGCCCAGCATTTTAATTAGCAACAGAAAGGCACTTAAAGAAGCTTGAGGTTTGTTACTTCTTACTCATCCACTACACACCTCTAACTTAGGCTTTCATTCTTGGTCCACACTTGCAGTTTCTGTTGTTTTTTTTCCTTGCTTCTGCTTTGAAACAGAGAAATGTAGAGCAAAATTGTAAATTACTTGGTTGCAGAAATGCTCTTGGGTTTTCAGCTAATTTTTGTGTTAACCTTTCCCTGTGTTTGCACAGAAGTAGCACCTAGTTCTGGGGGCTAAGCCTTGTCTGATTTCCCAGGCAGAGCTCACTGAGAGCAGGCCAAGTCCATGCTGATGCCATGGCTTTCCGTGGGATTTCTGGCCATATTTGAGTGTGGGCAGCAGGACTTGGTGTGCTAAGGCCAAACTGGACCTGTATGAGGAGCTTTGCTGCCACGTACCGGCAGGACCACTGAGGTGAGAATCAACCCTTAGCCTGTCAAACAGGCTGTTAATTTATTTTTTTATTCCCCATCCCCAAATCAGTGTGAAGCAAAAATATGTAATAATACCTTCGTACTTACTGAATCAAAAAAATATGGATTTTTCCCCACTGAAGCACTTCCCCCTCCCGCAGCAAGTTGCTCCCTGGTTTGGAAATGCTTTTGCAGATGCCAGTCGAGTTAAATGTCAGAGGCTTTTGATCTGATCTGTGTCCTCTGAAGGATACCTGTGTTTATTTTTAACCTGTCTCTCACCTCATTTCTCTTTGTCTTCTTGGAGCTGCTCTGTCGAGCCCTCCAGCAGAAACGGGTTGAAAACTCTGTCTTTTGGTATCTTGTCTGATCTTGCTTGATGGGGTTTTGGACTGTCAGGACTGTTGCTTGTGGTTACCTCAGGGCCCACATTTTCAAAGCTGTTGGTGATGCTGGAGAGGCGCTGACCTGGTGTCATCGCTCAGCCCCTTGCAGCAGGAGCTGAGAAAAGGCAGGAGGAGGAACTTTGCTCAACACAGGGTGGAAGAGGAGGGGACTGTGTGATGGGAGACTGTGAGAAGGAAGGCACAAAGGGGGAAAGATGGGCAAGATAAAAGGAGAAACAAAAAGTAAATGGGTGACCCAGCCCAGCTTCAGTGGCACTGGGAGCAGTGAGGATGTGGGTGAACCTGTGCAGGTCACTGGAAGCATCCAACCATGGCCTTGGTCAGGCCCTGCTTCTGTACCAAGGGAAAAACAGGGGTTTGGGGAAATCAGTGCAATTCTACAAGAAAATAAAGCTCAGTAAGCTTTTCCCATACTTGTGATCCTCATGCTGACAAACTTCAATATTTCCCTGACTTGTCCAGCAAACCTGATTAGGATTACACAACAGGATTTTCCTTTTTCTTTTTTTTTTTTTTTCTTTTCAGCTGGAAAAATATAATTTTCTCTCTGTCCAGATGGAATGGGTGATTTTCTTGTCAGTCTTTAAATTGGCCTCCTTGGGAGCATGCTCAGAGATAGTGATGTCTACATTACAGAATAGAGACAACTCTAGCTTTGCCAAAAAGCAGAAGAAAAGAAAAGGGGTGGTTGGTGGAATAAAAACTCTGTTCAAAAGACATTATAATAAAATCCTACACACAGAGAGCTTTCAGATGGTGCTTTTCCTTAGGGTCTCAGCTATGAGTTCTTCAGGGACTCTCAATCCAGATTAAACCCCTAGGGAGATTTAAATACATATATATGTATTTATATGTGTGTGTATATGTGTGTAAAAACCACATAAGCCTGTAAAAAATCCATAAGAATCTCTCTATTGACTTCAAAGGCACTTAAATCCATGGTAGTAATGCAACTATATATTTGTAGCTGATTTGAGGATTTAGGGAATCTCTCTCTGAACAACTTATGAAGGCTGTTTAAGGTTATAGCATTACTCCAGGTAGCTCTATTAAATTACAAACGTTGCTCTGATTGCACTTCTGGTCTGCCTGTGCTGCAGTCTTTTTATTTCTGCCTTGGACTGAAAGTCCCAGGCATCAGTGATGCTGAATTAATAATGGATCACACTGTCCCCAGAGCAAGGCTTTTTTGCTGCCCAGAGGAACCATGGGGTTGGGAAGCGACAGGTCATTTTGAGGGCAGGCAGGTAAAGGTCAGGCAGTGTGGCTTGTCACTTGCCCAAGGGTGATGGAAGGTAACCCAGAGTCTTGAGGACCATTTCTGACAGCACAGAAGTGATGAGTCAGTATTGTGGTGGAGGGGGAAGAGCCAGGAGATTCAATAGTGATACATTTTTAATGGTTCAACATAGAATTATAGAGAGGTTTGGGTTGGAAGGGACCCGAAAGATCATCTTGTTCCAACTCCCCTGCCATGGACAGGAACACCTTCCACTAGACTAGGTTGCTGCAAGCCACATCCACCTGATCTTTAACACTTCTAGGGATGAGGCATCCTGGGCAACCTGTGCCAGGACCTCACCACCCTCCCAGTGTAGAATTTCTTCCTTAGATCGATCTAAGTCTACCCTCTTTCGTTGTAAAGCCATTTCCCCTTGTGGAGATAACTCGGAGCCAATTCTGTGCTGGCACAAATCCATGACAGGCACTGGCATCTCACATGGTGCCTTTGCTAGGCTTTGTTAGGCTGAGGCAGACACCTGGGCTACAGCAGCAGCACAGAAATGAACCCTCCCTCTGTTTGCACAGGGCTGAAGTTCCACACGTGTTTCTCTTGCAAACCATCACCTTTTTCATCGGTGAACATTTTGCTTGAGCATCTGTAGAATGAACTCCAAAGGATGAAAAGCTTGTAAGTCAACACAGGGAATGTTGTTTTGTGTTGTCATGCCCTGGTGCACTGTTTGGCGTGTAGAAGGTTTCCTTCTCTGGCTTCCTGGGCTTAGTTTTAAATAGATTTTATAAAACAGAGCAGCCTCCTGAGCCTTTTGTAATCTCACCATATTAGATATTGAAGTATTGCTGAATCCTGTTATGCAACTGCAGGCAAAAGAAAACAAAACAAAAAACCACCCTAAACCTAGAAGACAAATAAATCTCTTCAGGGAATTCACCTTCTTCTCGTGAGTGGTACTGTGAGACAGGGCTGTGTTTCTGGGGGAGAGTCTTGTCCCTGAATGAGTAATGTATGTGCTAATCACAGCCATATAGGCTACACATTGCACCCAAATTACAAGATTGGGTCTGTCTCCTGCAGGGGATTTTTTTGATTCTACTGAGCATGTAAATTTTTTTCCTATTAGCTGATTTATGCCTTTCAACCTGATCTGTATCAAAGTCAGCATTTAGCACAAAATTTACTTTGGTTTGCGTGCAATTTGCAAATGATATACTGTACTTTTATATAGTTAATGCGTTCATTCCAGGGTATAATGCATCCATGAACTTTCTGAATTTTGAGCTGAAAATATGATAAGTGGGTTATATTATGCAGTGAAGGAGCTGTTATATGAAAACACTTCCATATCATCAACTATGTACCAGCTTAATACAAAATGGTATTAATACATGAATCAGTGAAGGAAATTGTGTAACAGGATTCTCATGAGAACATGAAACTAATGTTTATTAAAGATGTAAGCTCCATGTTAAGAAGGAATGCTTTGTTTTATTCATTTTCTTGATAAGCAGCTCTGCCGCCCAGAATGGAACAATTTCATTGTATATTCACAAGGAACTCTCACACGTGTTTCTCATATTTCTCACAGAGTTCAGGAATTTGATAAGCAATTTGGATATCATAAAACCCAACTACTGGTTTATAGTCCACAAGTATTGCTTCCTTTGAGCAAAGAGAAACTCAGTGGCTTTGGAAATGACTCCTCAGACTGCAACCCTCTTACACCCTCTGTGTGTAAGCTATCCACGCTGGGTGGGATTCCATCCTGGTAGACCCGAGTGGGATGCTGAGTAGGATGCCTCAGATTGGGCCTCTTGTGCTGCTGCACGGTGTGGTCCAAGTAGCTTCACTGTTATTTTCGCCAGGTTTCTCTTCAAATTATTTCACCTGGATCCCAAACTGCAGTTGTTCCACTGTCCTTTCATCTCCAAAATGTATTTCAGAGCAGGCTGCAGACCTAAATCTCAAAGCTGTTAGGAATAAAACCAGTAGATGTGTATCTGGAGATAAGAATGTCCTCGAAGTGTATGACATGTCTGGGTTGGGTGTTTGGGGTCAGCACCAATGTTTTGTGTTGAGACGGATGTAACTCCTTATTTATCAGCATGGGATGGAATGGAAATAGTTCAGTTGGAAGGGTCCTACAATGTTCATCTAGTCCAGCTGCAAGAAAACCCAGCACAAAACCCAGCACACCTGGAGAACAGAGGATGAGCCTTGCCCTGGTAAAACCACCTTGACTGATCATGGTGTCTCCCATGCCAGGTAGATGTTGTAGAATTTTGGATAGAAGTGCAGGCCAAAACAGTTTTTAAGACTGGAGGAAGATGGGGGCTCATTTCTGCATGTTTATACTGAGAAGTTAGTGTCTCTGTGACACCAAGGCACAGCCTTCCCTTTAAAAATCCTTGATGGGTGGGCATTAGAGTCTGAGCTTCTTTAACACTGATCTGTACCCGAGAGCTGCCTCTGCCAGTGGTGCCAGTAGCTCCCATTCATCTCAGTTTCAGCAATATTTGGGGCAAGAACTAGCATGCCTTGAGATGAATGGGAGCCATTCCATTCTTCATTTGCTCATATTTGATCGAAATCCAATAGTTTTTTGAGTACTACATTTGATGAGAGAGTGTTTATTATTGTTTTTAACAAACATTTAGATGCTCTAGTGATTTAAAGGCTGGCACAACCCCTGCATTCTGGGTCTATCTGCAGCTCACAACTGACTTAGTTTCCCTCATCATTTCAAGGTGCTACAGGTGCCAAGAAGAACCATGGATATATGGGAAGGAAACCCTACAGCTTTTCTCAGCTGGAGGAGCTGAGAGAACAAATCCTGTGAGGGAACCGTGTGAAATGCTGCAAAGACAACCGTGGTAAGAAAACAAAACTTTGGAAAGCACAACACTGGAAGAATTAGAAGGAGCTTCAGGTAAGCAGCACATTGCAGAGATTTTGGAGCACAGATGCAATTGAGAAGAGTCATTTGCTGAACATCAGTGGGATAATACAAAGAAAAGCTTATATAATACCTAAAAGAGAGTAAGAGAAAAGATTGAAGACTATATGATGAAAGGGAGAGGGAGAGAAGTGAGTTTGTGTGTGAGAGAAAGAAGAATGGTGATCAGTATTAACAACTGCACTCTGTTTGCTGAGGAAAGTAAAGGGATATACAGGAAAATATAAGCTGGGTGATAGAAGCATGGAAGAGCTGATATAAGAGCCCATGGGAATCAGAGGGGATTTCTCTTCAACTTTTCCAGGCATTTGGTAAGAGGGGCCCTGCAAAGAGCTCCCAGGGTAGCAGTTTGGCAGTAGTTTGCTTAATATGGCACAGAAATCAAAAAATACTTCTATTAAAAAAAAAAAAAATCCACACTCCTCCCTGGAACCCTAAATTCAGTCATGGTGGGGCAGTTGACATGGAAGTCACTCTGAAGCTGTTTTGCAGAGGTACAAACCAAGGAAGATGGCTGCAGAATTATTCATTTTCTTCCCCTCCCTTGTCACTTCCAGCCCCTGATAGTGAGGACTACTGCAGAGCTGGAGCGGGCATATGGATCAGGAGAATATGTCCTGCTCCTCCACTGATGGTCCAGAGGATACCAGTTGGCATCTGGGGACACTGGAGTACATCCAGAACTGGTGCTGAGCTGCCCAGCCCCATTTTGGAGTGACCATAGTGGAAGGTGTCCCTGCCCATGGCAGAGGGGTTGGAAGTAGATGATCTTTAAGGTCCCTTCCAACCCAAACCATTCCCAGACATGCTGAAACTGGAGTCAGGGACTGGTCCCCACAGTGTCACCAGAGCAAACATTTCCAAACATACCATCCTCTACATAGCCCTTGAAGCAGGCATGAGGAGTGGCCAAGTCGTAGGAAACCTCAGTTCTTTGTGCAAGTTTATGTCCAATTTTTTGTCCCCAGCAAGCCACAGTGTGATGGATAAGCATCCAAACCTCAAACAGACCTGAAACAAGGGAGCACTCCTATCACTAATGAAGATGCATTGTCACTGGGCTTGGTTCAAAGACCATTAAAGTTTCTGAGTGGTTCCAATGGGGACTAGAACAACCCTCTTCCTGAAGAAATAGAGGCATATATTAAACCTTAATTGGGAACAGTCTCCATAAGGATTTTCCCTCTGAGGAAAAGGAGCTTTTTGCAGATATAATTGTTTTGGAGGGAGTAATTATTCCGTGGACGATTTGTGAGGTGAATGATGGCTCTTATTACTTTTTTTTCCTCCAAAAGTGGAAGAACTGTGACAGCCTTACCAAGGACCAGTGACATTACCTGGCCAGGCTGCTGTTCCAACATATATACACAGCAACAGGAAGAATTTCTGTGCAGTTTGGCTGAATATTTCTGTATTATTGTTTCCCCTGCAGCACAACACAGTTTGCAGCAATTGATTGACTCAACTGGACAGTGAGATAAAAAACTACAAGACCAGGTGGGAGCTACTCTTCTGCTGTGATTAGATGTAAAACAGCCCCAGCCAGAGCCATGTTTTGCCTGGGGTCAGATCAGCCGACCACGGATCCTGGGGTTTATATGTGTTAATTTTTACTCAATTTCAGGAGGGCTGGAAATCATCACCCTGAAAAACCCTTCAAGTGATGGAGCGTGAGGATCAGCAGCAGCTACAGAATAATCACTTCTTCCTCCCAGCTGGGAAGACATTGCAGGGAGATGATGTGCAGGAGGGAGTGACTGAGTAAGGAAAGAAAAAGGGACATAAATCAGAGATGGGACAGAAAGAATGAGGCGAAACACAGTGAGGAGGAAGATAGATGCCTGGGAAGAGGGCTGTCATCTGCAAACTGCTCCGTGGTCAGGTCCTGCTTCCTCCTTCAAGCAGTGTGTGTGTCCAGGCTGATCATTCCCTAGCATAATCCAGCCCGCCTGGAAGAGTTACTGCGAGATGCGGTACAGGCAAAAGACACTTGAAATGAGGTGTCTTAAAACCATCTTGTAACTAATTTGCAGCAAAGTTTTCTTTCATAATTTCCTTCTTTTCTGGCCCTGCTTTCCTGTTTGTCTCACCAAATCTTGGCAGAGATATTTGCATTGAATGGGGAGCTGCTACTGAGAAACTGTGGTTTCAGCACTGCAATAAAGCAGCCTTATCCCAATGAATTTTAAAGGCTATTTTGGCTGACTCGAGAAATGCTGATTTATGACTTGAACATGACGTGTTTTTTGCAATTAGCAGGACACTGCCTGGAAATTATAGAGCATTGTAAGCAGAAATAGGCAATTGTCTTTTTTTTTCAAGTTATTTTTCTAAAACATTTTCTTTCATTCAGTCAACATGTTAAATATTCTCCATCAATGAAGTGGCTTCCACACTCCAACTAGGAAAATTTTGTCAGATTTTTCTTCAGAGTTGATGCTATCACGAGCTATTGCTCCCTGCAAAGATTAGTCGTGGGCAGGTTGGTTGATTTGTTGGTATCATACATATTACCACCCTGGGCAAATCCAAAATCCTCATCCCAAAACCTTGGGAAACTCTGTCACCTTAGAGCAATTGTAAAAACAGTGTGCCAAAAATTACATGTGAGAGGCTGTCTGTAGCTCATGGCATTATCAGATACAAGGGCAGACAATGAGATTGGCTTGAATGCCACACAATTCATTAAGCAAAATAATTTTCATTTGAAGACATTCAGATCTGTCACATTTCTTTTAATGAAACCCTGATTTTTTTTAATGAAAAAGCTTAGCAAGAATAGATTTTCAATAATGAATCGGATAACATATTCAAGCAGATATCAATTAAAATTTTTATTATAGGGAACAGTTTTTCTTGAATTTTTTACAAGATGGTAAATTTTTAATCAGTTATTTCTGGGGAAAAAAAAAGAGTTTCTGGGAAAATAACTTCACAAAGTTTAGACAAGAGCTGCTTATAAAACCTGATTCATGATAAGAAAACATGTTTATGAGATCTTGATGATCTAAAGGACATCCACAGAGCTACACATCTTTGTACTGGCATTCTTTTTCCTGTGTAAAGTACATTTCTATCTCCATTTCTTTTTTCTTGAAAGGTGAGGAGTTGATGGTGTAATATAAACTGCTAATTTAATGTTTTGATGCCTGTTTCATCGTAGGGCACATGTGGTTTCTGGAGAACTATTTCCAGAAAGAGAAAATGCGCATCCAAACCCAGGTGAACTTCAGGTGCAACAGCTGGATTTGTGGCAGCTCAGCGTCCAGCCTGTTGGACTTCCATGGGAAAAACAATGTGGGTGTTACAGAACCTCCGGACAAAACAGATAATTTCCCACCAAACCCTGCAGCCTGTGTGCTCTGAGAGCCACAAAGCCTCTGTGCAACACAGAGAAACAGAACTAACAGGCTAAACTAGACACAAAACTTCACCTTCCCTGAGCCAGCAAGGACAGTTGTTGCACAACCCACAGCACGATGTTCCTGAAAATGGGTTGAAATTTATGCTCAAAAATTCAGCTTTTCAAGATGTCTTCCATCCCATTTTGGGATGGGAAAGAGGGGAAAAGCTTGTTATTTTCCCAAGGACAGAAATCCTGAATTAAAATAAGAGCATTTTGTTGAATGACATAAAAAGAGAACGTGAAGGCTACAACACCCACTTGATACATTTTCAGCAACTGCACGTCCTTCAGCATCATCCAGCTCTGAATGAGGCTCTGCTCTTGTTACAGGAGAGTGTTCCTGAATTTGCTGTTAAAATGCTTCCATTAGTGTTTGGTGCTTGCATTTCTAGGAGATGCTACTGGAAGAGGAGAAAGACACGAAGACAAAGCATTGAAGAAGATGTTTGCCTCAAACGTGGCATTTGGGAGCTGGTGAGTAGGCAGGAGGCAGGGCCAGCTCTAAGTCATTTGCCTGTGCTTCATACTAGTGTCAATTATTGCAAATACATAAAAAAGAGGGTGCTTCCTGGCCCCTTAGGGAGTGGAGATACTTCCAATTTTGGCATTTGAAATAAACACTTTGCTTTGCTCTTTATAATAGGAATCATTCACAGTTACGACAATAGCACTTCTCTCCACATTCTCATTGGTGAAGGTAGGTTTTGGTTTATTGTTAATGCACATTGCCTCAATGAATAACTTCATAACGTGGGAATAAATGAAAGCCCAGTGCTAAACTGCCTTCAGAAGCATTTGGTTTATCAGACTCCTGCTGTGCCTGTTATGTGCAGATTTTGATGTAGACAAGTGTAGTAATGTAAAATGTGGAACATGCAAACCTTAATGATGGCTCTGGCTCGGCACTCACCCTATTTACAGCAGCAAAAAAAAAATCCCATTTTAAAAGCAAAATATGACCTCAGGAAATTTAAGGTTTATATTCCCGCCAGTTCCTGCTGCACTTTCCCAGGGAGGTGTTAAACTCATTATCAGCCATCATGGACAAAATCAGCACTTCCACCTTTCAATGCCGTTTGATTGAGCATATGAGGTGAATGACAGGCTTGAAGTAAAAAATAGGTACTTTGCACTGCTGTCCACATGTACATGGAGCCCACTGGGATGAAAGGCTCAGCCTAAGCTCCACATGTTATTAATCATGCAGGATTGCTCCATAAAGCTGATTTTCCTTTGCTTCTTTGAAAGCCTCCTGTAATTGAGGCTTGTACCCTTTTCTTCCCAGATCTATAGTGACTATAGAGAAAGGCAAATTATGATGTTGAAAAATGATGATTTTCTAAACTTCCTAACAATTTTGTGACAGAAATAAAGCAAGGAAGTGTCAGAATCTTTTATGATTACATCAACTGGAAGTGCGTCGGGGTCTGTCAGTATTTCTTATATACTCATATTTTATTATTTGTCCATTTTATAATTGTTTTTCTTGGAAAACTTGGTTCAGGGAACATCATCTTTCTGTCTTTTCATAGAAAGAGGATGACACAAGCAGACTGTGTTCTATTCACCTCTACCACAGAGTCTCCATTGCTGTGCCTCACTCCCAAACCCTCTGCTGCCTGGGGTGTGTGCAGCTTGAGAAAGGTAAAGAAGTTTTGTGACTAAAGAAGTTGGCCAGTAGCTGGCACACTGGTCTGACAGGGATGCAATGCTGTGAAGACCACGTGTGGGATTTGCAGCAGGCTTCAGTAAGACCCAGCCTCGAGTGCCAGTGTTGCAGGGCTTTTTTGAGGGAAATCAAAGCCCCGTGGAAGTGTTGGTTGATAACACTGCTCCGCCGCTCTTTGAGGTAGGCAAGAAACATCCTGTTACCACCTGACACGCAGATACATGGAAGTGCACTTACACTTGTACTTTAAAGACTCTGTAAGCCAGAGTGGTACAAAGCAGTCCAAGCATCAGAGAATTAAGCCCTGAGGCACAAAGGCCAGATCTGTACTTGAAAAAGCTCCTTTGTGTTGCTGTGCTAGCAAACCCTCCTAGAAGGTACGAGGCATTTGTAATCCCACACAGAGCAGGGAGAGAGATTTTAGATAGGGATACCCAGCTTTGTATGCCAGGACTTGTGCAGATAACACAGAGAGTTCACAAAAGATGTTGGGGTCATTGAGTAACCTTGCTGTGCAGGCAAAAACTTCTGAGTGGCTTAGCAAAGGCAGGTATGAGCAAAATGAGCTCCTGCCAGCCTTGCAGGCAGGCTGAGACCCTGCTGCTGTTCATGGAGGTGCGCTGAAGGACCCTCTCAACAGCAACTACACACACCACCATCTGCTCTAATGAGGTGCTTGTTCTTATTGCTGCACTGCTTTTCAAATCTTCTTTCTCAGGGATGTGGATCTTCTGGGTCCTTCGTTGGATGGAAATTTTTTTCCATTTCTTTCTCTACACTGTTCTTTCCTGCCTGCATTCCGAATGGCTTTGCTTCAATCCTTTCCCATTAGGTAAAACCCGAAGTCATTCTGCCAAGTAAGAACCAGCAGTCTTACTGGAGATCTGTCTGCATCACCACACGGCTGTGCCTCCCTTTCCTCCGCTCACAGCTGGAGTGCCAGGCAGTCCTTCCCAGCAGAAGCTGTCTCAAAGGGTGGGTTCCTTGAGGAAAAGGAGGCGACTAAGGATATTTCCTTTTGAGAAGCTGTGCAAGTTTCCTACCTGCTTTTCAGAACCACAATTCAGCAGAAACAAAGGAGGGACAGAGCAAGTGACAAAACAAGTGACAAACAAGTCGGAGTGTACGGCTCCTCATTTTATGCAGAGCTCAGAGCTTTCTGGTTTGTGCCTGCAGAGTCACCATATTTTAAAAATGGTAATTTCTGAGACCAATCTAAAAGGCTAATTGTTGCTGTTACTGATCTGCTTTAAAAGCCATGATTAAAGCCAAAGAGAACAGTCACAATTCCTGCCAGCTGCGGGAAGCTTTGTGGCTGCCTTGTCCCAATTACAGGGTTTTTTGTAGTGAGCACACTGTATTAGCATATCTGCAGCTCCTTCTAATAACAAGCAATCATGACAAACATTTAATGGCAGGCTTTGGTCTTTCTTTCTTTTCTGTATAGTACAAGGAGTGAGGGTTTCTGGTGCCCCTAAACCACTTTTTAACCCCAGTTTAATAATAGGTTTGGAAAAAGAGAGTCAAGGTTCAAGTTAATGTGTTCACTATATTCCTTTTTCCAAAAAGAAGTAACTTTCCCAGCGTTTAGGTGGC
This sequence comes from Oxyruncus cristatus, assembly GCA_013399855.1. Lineage (NCBI taxonomy): Eukaryota > Metazoa > Chordata > Aves > Passeriformes > Cotingidae > Oxyruncus > Oxyruncus cristatus. Next base: position 1,237,808 of record VXAY01003431.1, read on the forward strand.
AGTTTCCACTTATGCCTCTCAAGTGGCACCAGATTCTGCTTTCACAGAGAGAGTAGAAGGAACAGTGAGGAGAACTTGCTTAGTGCTTAGAAATACCGTCCAGCTCTCCACTCTCCTGAGGCCCCATCCAGAGACGTCGAGAGTGGGAAAACAATTCTGAGAAAATGTGGTTAATAACACCTAGGGTTGACTGGATCATAGTAAAAGGAAGATTGGACTAGACCAGACAGTCTGCTCCCCGTCTGGCACTTGTCTTCAAGGGCCAGCAACTCAAGAAGCTCTCCTCAAAAACCAGCCAGCCAATCCCCCCACTATCCCAGGCTTTCCCTTAGAAAGCCGTTCATTAAAAACACTGCTGCCTTGGACAAAGGAGTCTTCCAGGAGCAACATGTTACAGTAACACTGTCTAGTTCAGTCATATTCTTCCTGGGAGTTGATCCAAAGCCCACAGAGGTCAATCAGAACCTCCCACTGACTTTATAATGGCTTAAGCTCTGTTTAGTTGGAGCTACTAATCCAATTTCCACGCCAGTGCTACTGTGAAGTCCCAGTGCTGATACATGAAATTCAGCTCTCTGCCAGCAGTAGCATCATTACAGTTCCTGCTGGTCTCAGCTCTCTCTGAGGCAAATATGTTCACATATCTGCAGCCACAGAAGCTTGGACAGAAGTCCTGCAAGGTAAGCTAATTTGGGCCTTGTCCATTGTGAATGGAAGACCTCCAAGAACAGCCTGTGATATGGGTAAAATCAACCATATAATTCAATAAAGTGGCTCTCAGTGCTGGTCCAAAGTCTCAGGGCAGGTTCCTCTGCTTTGAGCAATGTCATCTCTAGGGAGGGATGTGAAATTCATCAGTAGAGACCACTGAACACCTTTTCCTAAACAAGGGCCATTGCTAACCAGGTTTGTTATCAGCTTCCTGAGCGCTTTGAACAGAGGGAACTCGAAAGGTCTCAGTAGTTGATGATGTAGCACTTCACAGCCTAGTAGGGATGTTTTATTAACCCATGGGCAGACACAGCCTTTCCTCCAGAGACCTTACAAGGCTACATGTACCTGTGCTGGGGGCCAGGAGTGTATGGCATGTGGATGAGTTTCGCAAATGAATTCCTGGTTTAGACATAGTTTTATTTGCTGGTCTGACAGAAACAATTTGAAATTTCCTCTCCCTTTTTTTGACTGCGATTACCCTGAGGAACCACCCAACTCTGTGGCTCAATGGCTCATGTTTTCTCACTTCAAATTCCCTTCCTGCAAGCCTTTAAGGTGTGAGCTTGATCCTTTTGGTGTTCACCAGAGCTGAAAAGAAATTTATTTGGAGACCCAGACCAATACTGGGGAATTTCATTTAGCTACAATGTCCAGCTGGATGTGAGATGTGCTTATTTTCTTGCTTTCCAGACGAGCTGTGCTGAACCACAGTGATAAGGTTTCCCACTGGTGGCACTTGCCTATCCCTTAGTTTAGGGATTCTTGGAAATGAAAAGGTCTTTATGACTGGAAATCATTTTAATTCACAAAAAACAGTATTGCTTCCATAGAAAAATGGCCACTGAGCTGTGCAGAGTCCTTCAAATTTGTGTTGAAATTGTGTTTAAACTTGCATTTCAAGATTTCCTGAGTTTCTTTTATTTTCGAGGAAACTGGAGAGGAAACAGCCACTATAAATCCTGTAAATCCAAAAGTGCCAGATATATAACAGCACGTAGTTTATCAGCTTCTGTTTATCTGGGATTTCTCAGAACTTGTCAGATACAATGATGATCAGCACTGACTTCCTACCAAACAGGTCAATAGAGGCTTCGGTCTCTGATTCAGACGCTGGACGAGTCGTCCATGAAACCCCCACTAGGAGACGGGCCTCAGGTGTGGAAAAGACAACAAACAGTTACAGAGATTTTCTGGAATAAAGGAATTTAAGCCACGATTCCCTGCTTGCTCAGAAATAACTGGTAAAAGTGGTGATATGATTTCTCGTGATGGCCTGGCTGTTTTGCATCAGGAAGATGCAGCCTCGTAACGTTTAGTCTCACTAAATGTTTTTAGGCCTGGAGCACTGAGCTAAGAGAGAACTGTTCTAGCAAGGATGTTGTACCATCTGTGTCCAGGATAGGAGTGAAATGCTGACCCCTGAGTGGTGCTGGCAAGGATGCCATTCACGGCATGGGAAGGAAGTGTCTCTCTGGTGCTCCTGGGCTGTGCAGAAGGTAATGGGTGGTCCTCAAGAGTAGTTGTAATATGTGCTGTGGGCCCAGGAGGTTTGGAGCAGCAAGGGGATAAGCTAATACTGTAGTCTGAAACCACATTTGTCTGTTGAGTCACCTATTACGTTGTTAAAATGTGATAATTAGAATCCATGCATTACCAAGGAAAAAAAGACAATAATTAAAGCCCAGACACAAAAGGGAGTTAATTCTCCAAAACTATTTTGTGCAGAGTTATTTGATGGTTTCAGAGAAGTAAGTCTTTCTGTTTCCTTATGAAAACCCCTGCTCTACAATGAATCTTTCTAACTCTCTGGAAAATAATCTAATTATAGTTAACACTATTATGTTCTTTGGTGCTTTGAATAGAGCTGTGGGTAATATAATGCTTACTTCAAAGTAAATAGCTGTGTGGTTCAGTCTGACATTTCATATTGACAGAAGCACAGACGTTTTGTTAAAAACAATGGATAAAGGAAATAATTAATTTTCTAGATAATATAACAAAAGAGGACAAACCACCATTGTTTTCTCAACAACAGGAGAAATGCGCTTTGCCAGACACTATTCTATAAATACATTTAATTATAACATTGTATTTGTCTTAGGAGAAAGCAGGTGAAACCTAACTTTCTCTTTCCTGAAATCTTCCCGGATACCTTCTAAAACAAATGAGTATTTTAAGAGTTAGGCAATGTGATCACTTGAAGGCTTATAACCACACCTGAAAAACAAAGATTAAATATGAAAGAATAGTATAAATTCTGAAAATGTGCTTTTAAATCTTCTAGTTCAATCTGAAACAGACCTCATCTTTATTTTTATTTTTATTTTGTTTAATAAATCCCCAACTGGAACCCAATGAAGTTGTAAATGTATTGACTGTGTTTCATTTCTGGTATAATTAGTCACCTATTGTTGAATACTGATGTTAGAGGCACAATACCCAGCCTCAGCCTCTTTACAGAAAAGGAAATGCAATTGAAATTTGCTGCTGTCTCTGAAGCTGCTTTTGTTGAATCTGTTTTGTTTTCACAGCAACCCTGTTGCTAAATGTTCTTAGACCAGGCAGATTAAATAACCTGATGCAAGTGTAACCCACGTTCACATAGGCATGGCTGCACAGGCAGGTGTCTGGTAATCTGAGGCACAAACCCAACAATTGTTGTTAGTTATGATATGAGGGCTGTGCCAGGGAACTGGGCTGGGGGTGCTTGAGAGGCTGGTGGTACAGGAGACTCTTGGCAATCTCTTCCTTCCATGTGGGACAGCATGGAGATGGTACCACGGTGGAGAGAAAGCCCACAGGGACATTTTTTGAAGCCTTGGCTGTTCCACAGCTCCACAAGCGCCACAGCCTCACCTCAGGAGCCTCGTGGATGGTTCATGGGCTGCCCCTCATGGATATGGCCTTCCTGGGCCACTCTGCTACCAAAAACCCTTTTTTAGTTGCAATCCTGCCCACTCTCCCTTGTCCAACTGATTCTATCTGCACCAGGAGGGTCTCCAAAGGTGCTCTTGGAGGTGTTTGCCCAGAGCCTGGGCTCATGCACTGTGAGATGTGTAATAGAATCAAACCAGACTTCACTGAGACTGAGCTGGAGTGGAAGCCAGCCTGTCTCCTCTCTGACTAGATGACTGACACATTATATCTCCCCCCGAGAAAGCAAATATTTTTTCTGTCAAAATGTCTGTAATACAATCCATTCTCACTCTTTCCTTGGTGTAGAAGCAAAAGCCTCTATGATTTTAATCAGTGCCGGATTTTGCGCTCCCGTTAGTATTAGAAATCCAAGAACATACAACTCCGTACTCTGGAGACGGCTGGAGCTATTCTTTTTTAAGGTCACAGCAAATGTAATAATGCCAGCAGCTCATAGTGCTCTTCATTAGGCTGTGTAACTCCCCAGAACATCAATCACTCAGTGGAGGGTGTTTACTCACTTTCTTTAACAGGGTGACTGTATTTTTAAATTGGTAACCTAGTTTAATTTTCCTTTATGAGACAGATGTGTCTGACCCCATTGCTGTTGGGAATTTTGTGATGCAGAGGCAGAGGTGGGATTTCACTACCCCAAGGAGGTAAAGCCAGGCGGGTACCCAGAGCTCTGTGCATCCCCTTGTCCCTCCTTCCCGTGGCTCAGCACAGGGTGGATGATCACTGAATATGTGGAATTTGCACTTGAAAATGTCTTCTCCTGTCTGTGTAGGTCAGCTCTATACTGAGCCTCAGCTGCACCCCAGGAGTCCCTGAAACCCTAAAAAGGAGATTTTGGTCTTTTGTAATCCCTGATGTGGTATGGCATTTACCCATGGGCTGGGTAAAACCCCTGGGGGGAGTTTGCAGAAAGTCACTCAAACAGGTGAGCTGGAACCCATTAGGTGCTGGTGAGGATCAACACTGGGTGTTGTTGCTCCAGGCTGTGTCTCCTGAATTTTTTCTGTTTGGATGCCTACTCAAGCCCAAAATATCTGTTCCTACAGGAAGTCCTCTTCCTGTATCCCGGCCGAGAGCAGAGGATGCTTTTGCATCTGGGACTTCCCAGCACAGATGCTCTGCCCACCTTCCAGGTGCCGTGGCATGCAGCAGTTTACATTAGGCACTTTAGTGTTATTTAATCAGAAATTCGGGCTCAGGGGTTTGTTTTGGGTTTCTTTGCCCTTGTTTTCTTAGTATTAGTAGTGAACTCCCGGGAACTTGCTGCAGACAGCCGCACTGACAGCTCTGGGCTTTGGTGTGGTGCTGGTGCTCGCTGAGGCTCCCTGCTCACTCTTTCCTTAATTGAAAGCTGGGAAGAGGATAAGGCTTGGCTCACACCCCTTGTGAGACCTCACACATGCAGAGAGTTGTGCTTGATGAGAAGGCAGAAAGAGCAGACCCCTGCCTGAGGTTTGGCTTTTTTTTCCCCCCAACTCCTCCTTGGGAAGCAGGGAAGATGTAAAGATACTTTGTGAGCAGTGGGAGGGGACACCTAGCTGCTTCCCAGTGTAGGGATTATATATTAATACATCAGGCTTCAACAGCTTCTGGTTACACAAAAACACACACAGCGCAGCAGAGGGGCTGGGGAAAACATCGAGTCTCAACACCTTTGTGATCCTCTGGAAGCACACACACATGTTCCTGCTTCCACATGTGGGGGAAGGAGAGAGGCTGACACAGAGCCAGGGAGAAAGAAGAGAGGAACCCAAAACCCTCAGCTGCATGTCATGGCAGCAAGAGCCGCCACATCGCTGCAAGCCAAGGAGCATCCCTTCCTGCTGGAGCCATATACCTGGAGCACAGGTAGGAGAAATGCAAGGGGGAGCAGCTGGAGGACACAGTGGAAGGCAGTCTGTGGCAGACCTGCCCCAGCAGTTTGTGTGGTGAAGCAGATAAAGCACTGTGGTGATAGTGGACAGTCTCCCTGAGAGGCAGCTCTAATCCTGGAAGTGTTCTAACCTACCCTGTCACCACTCACGGTGTGTAACCATTTCAAATGTGTAAGGTCTCAGTAGAATCTGAATTAGCATGAATGCACTCAGGTTATAGTGTCTTTTTTAGTTCAAGTTGGTCATGTTTGGAAAGAGGCAAATTATTGCAGGCTATCGTCAGGGCTGCTCCCAACCCCTTCGTCCCCCAGCCTGTATTGACGCTGGCAGTTGCCCCAACCCAGCTGCAGGACTTTGCTCTTGGCCTTGTTGAACCTCACGAGGTCCCCATGGACCCCCTTCCTGGGGTTGTCCAGGTCCCTCTGGATGGTGTCCCGTCCCTCGGCTGTGTCAGCTGTACCACTCAGCCTGGTGTCACCTGCAGACTGGCACGGGCTGGCAGTAAAAGGGGTTGTGTGCTGTGTAGCTCTGCTCTGCAGAGCTCTGTTCAGTACAGCAGCACTCGTGGGTGTAAGGCCGGGCTGCAAATGGCTCTGGCACCACATCCATTGTCTGACAAGTGTGGCAGCGCCCGCACAGCAGCTGGGCCAGCAAAGAGAAGAGCAGTTCTCTGAATGCCTTCTGCTGAGAGGATGCAGGGCTACAATACAGCACAAGCACTCCATCTACCTGAAGTGCAGACCTACTGCTGCCAATAGATTAAGCATCAGTGCCCTTGGAAGTTTTAATTCAAATAAGCAACCTTGTTTCTGGCTTTATATGTGAAACATCTCTTTGTGGTGGAAATCTTCTTTTTGGGGAGATTATGTCTGTGGATGCCAGAAGGTACTTGGCAATAAGTGCCTCATGCATTTGTATCCCGGCACAGCCTCCATAATCCACTCACTGCCTCAAGATGGTCTGTAGCTGCAAAATTCAGATCCCCATCTCTAAACACTTTGCTGTCCTGGCATTCTCAGTTCCAGAAGTTTAGCTTTTATCTGCTCAGTATTTCTCCCCCTTGGGAATTTGGTTTGGGACTAGCTGTTAATAAATTAAATAGCACCTTTTTTTTCTTTTGGTAATGCTTTTACAACAAAGGCTCATCAGGGTATATGGAGATAATCAGCTTGAAGGAAATCCTGAGAAATCTGTCTGCACCTCTCCAAATAGGTCACCCACCAGGCAGCATCCCTGAAAATTGTATGGGGTGCCTCTGAGATAGCCTCCAGATTATTTATGGTGTTATAATTCAATTAAGCGGTGGCAGGGGATCAGTGAGGGTGGCTGTGAGATCCTCATGTGCTAGATATTTTTGGACCCTACAGAGGAAGAAATGAGAGTATTTAGGATTGAGTAATTACAAGGGTTAGGATTTAATAGGGAATTTATACTGCAATCTGTGGATATTAGTCTAGCTGAGTTACTTCATAAGGAGACATAACAATGAAAGCACTCATCAAACAGGTATCTGGGATGCTGCTTATAAATAATCAGTAGATGATCTATGGAAATAAAAAAGGGATATGCTTGGACAATGTTTTGGACGATGACCGTCCCTAAATTATGGAGAGAGATGCTCTAAAATGTGAGTCTGCCTTAGGCAGCAGGCTTTTAGGTCAGTAAAGCACAAAAAGGTTATGGGTTAATGCCTGACGGATTCCTTTCCGCAAGAGATGGAGAGCAGATTTTCCTTGACTCATTTAAAGGAAGTGGGGAAAAAATGTCTAGCTGAGAGAATAATGTGTTGCTTTAATGTAAGGGACTGAAATGCTGGCAAAACACTTTCCTTGGGAGAGAGCTTGAACAGTTGGGATCAGAACTGCCGGGATCAGAACTGTCCCGCTGGAGGTGCAGATGAAACATGACTGAGCTGAGAAAACGAGCAGGATGTTGCTTTGGTTCAGCTACAACAGAAAAATAGTGAAACACTTGTAATATTAGTTCACTTGCACTGTGGCTGAGTTTAAGACACCTCTTTCTGAGGTGTCACTGGCCTTTCAAACTTTCGTCTCAGTGCAAGTCACCTTAGAGTAATAATAAACAATCCTCATATTTTGAACCATGAGATTTCCCTACTCAGGGCTTTCTAACTGGTTTGTGAGATCTGCCTGCCTTTCCTCAGAAGCTACACTCGTTGAAAAGTTACAGTCTTATTCTCACCTTCACTGGTTCCAAGTGAATACAAGTTGTTTCCATCTGTTAATCTGCTTGGTGAGGAGGGAGGGTTTTATTCTGAGTTATGTGCGTAGAGTTGAGCAGAGCCCTCTTCCCAGTGCTCTTCAGGAAGCCCTGCTCTGTGCTCAGCAGCCCAGGGTGTGCTGCTCCTTTGATAAGTGGTTGGTGCCTGCTTTTGCCTTCCCTGCAGAAGGTACTGGCAACATCTTCTTCCTACTGAAATTCAAGAGTATTACTTTGATCAGTCGTTGAATGCAATCATGGAGGTTGGGGGATGTCTTACTGTGCTGCCAGGACTCTGCAGACATAGCATCTGTTATTGTCTGTGTAAGAAACCCATATTTCTCAATCCCACCATCATTAGTGACCAGCGAATTTAATTTATCTCTTGGAAAACTGTGAGTGGAGATGCTTTGGAATGGAAAGTTGTGCTTACCAGCTGAGGCCGTGCACTAAAGTGCAGCTAATCTGGGTTCAGTTCCCACCTATCACACGTGTCCTGCAGCCAGGGCACAATGCAGAACTAGGATGCAATTCCCGAGGGTGGGACTGCAGAAGTATTTAGGACACTTCACTGTGGTGCTCACTTAGGTACCACGTAGCTGTGAAATCCACTGGTTTCCATGTCAGGTTGCAGAAAAGGGCTGGAAGACCACCTGCTCACTCTCCACTTGTGTTGACATGGTCCAGACAAGTCTCAGAGAGAGAAGGGCCACATTTCTATGACTTGGACTCTGAAAACAACCGTTATTTATAATGAAAGCAGTCATATCATCCAACAGTCATTCCTGGAAACCACAGACCAGGTAGACAATGACAGAACTGAATGGCAACTTAGGAAGAGACCTTGTGAGAGGTGAGGATTCCGAAGATGGAAAGTTGTACTCTACTAGTGGTAAAATAAAGGAGCTTTGTTAGAAACTATCCAGGAACTAGTTGTTCTCTGGACAATCACATCATCCCATGGTCTACTTGCACTGCTTTGATCAGGCTGCAATACTGTAGTATGCAAGTAAATAAATATAATGAAAAAATAATCCTGACATGCTCATTTGTCTATCCTGTCACAAGTGATCTATGTTTTTGAGGATATCCTGAGATGAATGGCTATAAGAAGACTTGGATCATTTTACGAACAGCACATACTGTCCTTTTAAGCAAGATGATAGATTTAGCTGAAGGCCAAGTGTACCTCAAGTATTAATTCTATCTGTTTTTAAGAACGCTAAGAGCTGTTTCTGCCTTCTTCATAGTGTCTACGTGATAAAGAAAATATTTCCAGATTTAAGGCTCTCCAGTGACATTCTGCATATACAGAGATGTGTGCAAACACACACATGCAGGTTCCAGTCCCTGGAGCACTGACACAGCAGAAGCAGCTATAGGTAGCCTGTAAACAGCTATAGGTTGCCGACAGGCAGGCATAGGTAGCCTGGGGACAGGCAGGCATAGGTAGCCTGGGGACAGACAGAGGTTGCCTGCAGACCAGCTCATCAGATCTGTTCTGCTTTGGAGAGCCTCATGTGCTCACCATGTGTTGCAGCAGCTTGAAGTCTGCTCTTAAGTAGGGCAAAGGAAAAGAAGTCTCTTCAGGAGCTGGGCTTCCATGATCCTTGCGGGTCCCTTCCAACTCAGGGTATTCTATCATTCTATGAAGTCTCAAGCGCAGGTAGAAAACATCTATTATTTTACAGTTCTGCATTAAAAAGGCCGTGGGCCCAATCAGAACCGTGAAGATGAAAATCTGACTTTGAATTACCGCGAGCAGAAAGAAAAAAAAAAAAACAAATGCATACCTGGACCCACATCCCCAAGGATCTACCAGCATATCTGGATTTCTCCAGTGGTGATAACTTCTGCATCAAAAGTAGAAACAAGAAGAAGAACAGCAGTTTCCTGGTATAAACCTGGAAATGTTGCTTGTTTAATACTCTCTGTGGCAGGGGCATGTAGCTCTGCCATGATTCAAGCATGCACCAAGAGAAGCCACTCCTGTTCCTCATTTCCTCCCTCTGACTATCTCTGGTCACTATTAATCATTAGGCAATTACATTCTTTAAGATAAATCACCGCAAGTTTCTCTTCTGTAAACAGAGAAACAGCTTTTCTTTGTAAAGATTGATTTAGTTGCCCTGCAATTTCCTGTTTAATTAAACAGGATCAGTCTGAAAAATGCAGGTTTTTAAGCACTTTGTTTCTAGCTTTTTTTCCCTTCTCCTAGGAATATACAAAGGATAGACTTATTTTTCATGGCATTGAAAGGGCAGCTAGGTTAATACCAGTCACTTTGCCCTTGGGCATCGATTAATATCAGCTATGTCAGATAATTTCATGCACAGGAACTGCCAGAGTGATTCTCCACCACTCCACCGAGTGTCAGACATTCCTGAGCCAGCAGATGTATTTGTCCAGCATCTTTGCTCTCCTTTCTCCTCAGCTGCATTGAGCCCTGCTCAAAAGAGTTGACACTTTGTCGGTCGATATCACAGATCTGAATGTTGAGTAGGTAAAAAAGAGACTTCAGGGGTGCATCCTCCTCAGGGAGGTAAAGGTTTCCTGAGATGGGGCAGGTGCAGAGAAATCTGCAGGCACAAAGCTGAGGATTATCCTCAGATGGATTTTAGCTAGTAACTTCAAATAAATATGTCCCCAGACACAGCAATAAATGGAGGGTCTGGCCTGGGAGCCCTCAGATTGGAGGGGGAAGAAGTTTGAGGGGGTTGTGGGCATGGGTTATCAAACCATGAAAGTGGGAGATGCAGCTGATGTGGAGCTGTTCGCCCTGCCCTTCAAAAGTAGGGCTATGGGCACCTGGTGGACGAGGAGGATTTTTACAGGAAATAAATTTGCAGACAGGGCAGGGAGGCACAGGCACACGCTGCTGTGGGAGTTCTGGGAATGGATGGCCCCAGCAGGTCCGCAGCCGGATCAGCCAAACTGTTGAGCCCCATGGGGATAATGGGGACAGCAGGAGGAAGAGGCTGGGACAGTGAGAGGGGTGGTATTACCTGGGGGGATTGCATGGGAGGAGCAGTGGGCAGGCAGTGTGTGTCACAGTGACAGCGCTGCTCTCCCTGTCCCCACCCCTGTGCTAAACAGGAGATGTGCCCTTCCACATCCACCGTTGCCTTGTCTCAAAACACTCGTCCAGATGAAGTTACACGGCCTTGGAAAACAGTAGACTGTCACATCTTTATTGGCTTTCAGATAAATGTTCCCTGACACTGGAGCCATCTGTAGTTTCAGTCTTGCCACTCCTTCCATTTGGGCCTCTCTTCAAATGATTTCTTGAAAGGAGAAATCCAAAGAATAATTTTTCCCCTTTCAACCTCTTTCTTTGCATCCATCTTGGAATATCACTGATCACCCGGTGAAAAATTAGCACTCAACCTTTCCACACATTCAATACCATTATTACATCAACAAGGCAAACGTGTCACATTCCTGCTGCTTCTCCCTGAAATGATAAAAAGAGCAGGGATTTTTCTGGAAGACATTTTCTTAATTTTTCCCTCTGGTATTTTCAATTGATACTACTTAGCTGCTGTGACATGAGGTAACCCTATCTTGTGTTGAGAACTGCTTGTTTTTTAGCTCTGTTTGCTGTTAGCTCTGTTCTAGAGTAAACAGTTGGAAATGTCCTACTGGTTCATATTAATATCATGTTTCACGTTTGGGCTGTGCTTGTAAGGTGTGCTGGAGTAACTCCTGATGTGCAGATATACATGGATGAAAGGGTGCTTTTGGGGGGTTGGCAGAAAACGGTGGTAAAATTTCTTTCAGAGACATAAGCTGTGCTTTCCCAGTTGCCTTTTGCCCTTTTGTGATACAAAGACAAAAGCCAAAATGTGTGTGAATGTTTTGCAAACTCACGGTCTCCTACGCGATGGGAATAAAAGCTTTCTTCTTTACCCAGTTCACAGACATGGCATCACTTCCAGGAGAAACCCTGATCAACAAAACCATGGTCCCACCAGCCTGCAGTGCCCTCTACTTGCTTCCTGCTAGGAAGTCAGGTCTAGCAAGACATGAGAACTCCTAATCTGTGTCAGACAAATGGTGGCAGCAGGTCAGGGATTGTCCCTGGCACGGAGGTGGTGATAACCTCCAGGTACAGTAACATCATCTCCTGGCACAGCCGTGTGAGGGGGATCTTTGACCACAGAGTAACACTAACAAAAGTGACTCTGATCTTGCCAAGGGTTCAGTCTCTCTGCATGAATGCAAAGGTGAAGGGATGATGCAGCAGGAGCCATCAGGCTGGGTGGCAATTCTTCAGGCTGTGGAGAGCTGGGCTCCCACAGCAGCCAAAGCTGAAAGGGAGTGTCACCCGTCTCTTTGAGGGTTTCCTTGCTGAAACATCTTCTCCCTCAGGCTAAGTGGTTCATGGCTCTTGGCTCATTGCTGTTACAAGACATTTATGCTTGACGGCAGATGGTCCACTGCACAATTTGTTCTTTTTTGCCTTTTCTTTTCTTTCTTTTTAAATGAAGGTAGATCAGCAAGCGGTGGTTCAGTCTCAGGCAGATAGAGGTGGAGATTTCAGTATTATCCCACATTTCTTTAAAAGAAATGGAAGGGGAAAAAAAAAGGAGTTGGGAGCAAAATATTTTCATAGTCACAAGATTTGTCTGTTTTATACTATATTTTGTGAAGGCCAAAATACAGTGTGACAAGCACCTTTAGAAACCTGTTAAAATACAAAATAATGAGTGGACAGTACTATACTTTGTCACCGAATGCATGAAAATACACTGACTTTAAGCTGAGCTGCATGGAATTTGACCTTGGCACAAATGATGGTGTTTTTCCACTTCCTTTCTGACCTCTGCCTTTTCAGATGATTTTCAGATTTAATTTACAATGCATTTCCATATACAGAGGAAAAGTGCTACAACTTTATCTGTCCGAGGAGTCCCAGTAGTCTCAGCTCACCAGATGTTCCTTACTCATTTAAACAGTGCATTGAGCTTTGCTTAGTATGATAATTTTGAAAAGTAATGAGGATGGGGAGACATAATGAAGAGTTAGAGGTAGTGGCTGTAAGGGTAAAATGTTTCAAAGAAAAGATCAGTTGTTGTTTGTCCAGCTGCATTACCATAATTCTTGGCATCAATTGTTATGCAAACACCTACAGGTCACTCTGAGCATAAATTATGTTTTGATTTCTTAAGGGCAGAAACCTGATCAATAACCTTCACGTGCAAGCAGGACCTCACTGCAGGCAAAGTCTTTATTTTGACTCAAACCCATGTGATTACCAGATGGGGTTTGCTGCAGCAGGGATTGCACATTGGCTCTGGGGTGAGAAGGTTTGTCAGCCATTGCACCAACCCACACCAGGGCTGGTGAGAATCACTGCCCTGACCACCAACATCTCCTCTGAGCACCAAGCTGCCAGACTTACTGCCGGGGCACAAAATCTTGCTTGCTGCAGATGAAGGGAGAGTGTAAAGGATATTTTTTGCAGTCATGCTTTCCTACCCCCAGGAGCGGGAAGAACTGATCTGTTTGTCCAGTGACTCCTTTTTGCAGCACTCTGATTTTCACTGTATTTGTGTCCAGCCCTTGCTCCGTGCAAGGCCCCACCAGCCAAGGCCGGGTTTCTCCCTCGAAGCAGCTGAATGCAGCCCTGTCTCCAGGAGCTCTGTAAGAGGCTCTTAGTCCCTTTTCTCATCAGAGAGGGTGGAGTCCCACAGCCCCTGGCGGTGGGAAAGCGGGGGGAGAACATTCCCAGTTATCCTGCAGAGACCTCCCTTTAGAGGCTTCACTGTGAGGTTCCACTCCACATCCAAGAGATAAAATGGAGAGAGAGTTTTACGCCTGGGACAACAGCTCATGGTGTGACAGGACCCTCCAAGGGACACAGAGAGGTTTAGGGACACCTCCCACGGCTGCTGGAGGGTGGCACTAACAGGTGGAATGACGCTGGTGTCACTCCAAGGTGTGTGCCATGCACTGAGCAGGCGTGACCATACTCCCTACCTCGCTCCCGTACAGACCAGATGGGCACAGCCTAGAGCTGGGCAGTGGATGGGAAGGGAAGGGCATTGGCAGACCCTGTCCAGACTTGTTGAGAAAGAAAAAAACTCAGTGGAAAAAAAAAATTTCTTCTTTACCCAGTTCACAGACAGAAAAGAAAAAAATCAGTGTTTTCACCAGCTGAAAGGCAAACCCAGAGTTCATGTTTCCTAAAGAAGTTGAAATCTAAGAATCCATGTAGTTACATGAGTATTTTCCCCTTAAGGAATATTGGGGTTTAAAAGCTTTAAATACATGCACCTCCCCTCCAAAAACTTTGCTGAAATAGTAAGAAATTCTCAATCTTACTCAAGCTCACAGTAAATTATTTTTGCCCTATATTTACAGCAAGGTCAATTTTTTCTCCCTGAATTTTCTTGCATATAATTCATTTGAATGGGGTGGCTTCTATGTCATCTTTAATCTTCTAAATGTATCTTAAGTCCAAATTATAAATCCTAGAAAGGAGTGACCCATAATGAATTCTTAACCACAACTTTATGGCAGAACAAATATACTTTTCAAATATGCAAACTGTTAAATGTTTTCTTATCATACTAAAAGTGTGAATTAAATTATAATATGATGAAAAAGTAGCAGTTTGCAGTAATTCCACATGTGGCAAATCTTCAGTAGTGCATAAAATTATTCAGTGAACTGTGGAAAACATCAGAGCAATTCTAGCCTTAAAGCTTTTCTTCCAACAACCAAAAAGTGCCAAAAACAAGCAAGCATAGCTAAGCATTTCATCTTGGAAGCAGCTTATTGAATTAATAAGACAAGTCAATTAATGTAATGCTCTGTTGCTTCAGGATAAAACATGAAAAGGAAAAATATGGAGCTGTTTACTGTAGTGAGATCAAGCAACCATGAAGTCTGTAAAGTTAAAGTTGCTCATTTCTCTAAATCCTAAGGAACTGATCAGCATAGCCATTGTATATACTCACTTTATATGTAAGTCATGAGTGAGATGTGGATCTTCTGCTGTCCAGACAGGGGTTTTAATACCAATTTGCTCCTCCTATGGGTCGGGTTTGGCTCTGTACTGCTTAGCTTGAAATGGAATAGCTGGTATAATTCACACTGGTCAAACATTGGAACTGCCTGCCCAGGGAAGTGGTGGAACCACCAGCCCTGGAAGGGTTTAAAAAGTGTGTGGGTGTGACACTTAGGGACATGGTTTAGGGGTGGGCTTGGCAGTGCTGGGTTAATGGTGGGACTCGAGGATCTTAGAGGTCTTATCCAACCTTATTGATTCTATGTTGGGTCATGTTTGGTGGGCTCAGATGTGTCTGAGGGCTTTGAGTGCTAAATGCTGAGGGGAGTTACCTCTAATGTCTCCAGGGTGTTTTCCAAGGGTACACCCAGTTTAGCCTCTGCATTGTAGAGCAGTAAAGAAAATCAGAGCTGCAGGTAGAAACTCTATTTCAAGCAGAGCAGCCGGTGTTTAAATCATGGCAAGGTCCTGACAAATTGAAAGTTAAGGTTGGTAATCTTCGCTTTCAGGTCAGTTCTTCAATTTTCATTTAACTTAATGCTAGGCTTATATGTGCTCAGAAATCCTGATTTTAGGTGTCTGTGAAAAAGTGTCTGAGAAGGATGGTGTCAATTAATGGTGAACAGCTGGTTTTCCTGTGTAATAGACCGTATCTTCCCAGAAATCCTCATTATGCAAACTTTGGGGTTGACTTGAAAAAATAATAATAATAATCCTGATCAAGAACTTTACCAGTTGTGAACTCTCATTTTTTAAGTCTTCTGCCCAAACCACAGCCTTGATTGCAAGAGACTAATTAGATCAGTTTTAAAAGGGCTGTTGGGGGTTGATGAGGACTACAGAAAGGTACTGGTTGTTGGTAGAGATGAGTGCCTCAGTTATTCGGGCATAAGATGACTTTCATGTCTGGCAGCAATTTGTGAAGAACAACTCTCTCATAGCTGTTCTTGTAAAATTCTATTGGGAGTGTAAGGGCAGCAGGTGAAAGGGAAGCTGGAGACAGCAGCACAGACCAGGTCTACACTCATTACAGGTGATGATGTTGGGTTTTTGAGGTTCCTTTGCAAGTCTTCACATGGTAAAGCTACAAGAGTTTCTAAAAGGTGGGAGTTACTGTAGTCTCCAGGGACATGTGTGGAGTACATTAAGGCAAGAGCATGAGGACTAGAAATCGATGATAACTATGTGTTAAACTAGTTTTAGTTTTGGGCTAAACTATTTTGGCAGTTTTAGGCTGCTATTCCTAATTTTGCCCCCAGATCTTCAACAGCACTGACTGTAAGAAATCCTGTCATCCTTATTTTCCTTTGCAGCTTTATTCCATGGTGGAAAAATGGATATATTGTGGTCCCATCACATGTATTTGTTGCAGTTTGCTGCTAGATTGACAGTCAAGATGTTATTGTTGGGAAAAGTCACTGTGACGTATTTGAGAGCTTTTGAGGGACATCTTTAACTCCAAGGTCTCATAGATCATGTGCAATGAGCAGTCACAAAAGTCACAATAGAAATGATTATTGGGGGGAAAAAGACATTTTTAACTCATCTGTGGGGCTGCAAAGCAACATTCTGAGCCATCAAACACTGTGGGTTAAATCCACTGATGAGGGAAACTGAGGTAATTTGGCAGAAACTGTCAAAAAATGTCAACCCTTGCTATCCAGTCCTCTGGGGTCAATTCAGTGACTTCAGCCTGGAGAATCTTTCTAGGCAGCAGGTACATCTGTGTGTGTAGGCAACTCTTTCATGTTTTGCTCTCGTCCCTGTTGTTCTCCTCACCTTGCTGGGCATTGCTGAAGTTTTTGCTGTACTTTCCATTGAGATCAGTGTCTAAAGGATAAAGACTAGCCACAAATATTAAACCATCTAACATGCATTTTAATTTGTCTGATATGTGAATACCTGAAATATTAATTCAGAGTTGGATCTTCCAGTTTCTATTGGCCAGGGCTGGTGCTGACTGTAATAAGACACTGCTGGAAAGAGCATTGCAAGGTAGAAGTCACAGACTATATGGATATAACTTCCATAAGGAAAAATGGTAGGAATGGGCCCCACTACTTGGAAATCTCCAATTCTACTCAAATCAGAGAAGTAGAAGCACGTTACAGGAGCTAGAACTGTAAACAAATCAAAGTGTTCTGACATTAAAAAAAAAAAAAGTGATATAAGAAAAGTGTTTCAGTTAGGGGAGTAGGGTGGAATACTGTTTATAATCCCACAGTGAAGAAAATGATGAGATTAGCTTTGCTGAATAAAACCAACAGGCTCTTATCATCTGTCTTGTTTTGTACGCCAAGTGAAAGAATTGGCTTTTGTGTAAGCACAGTATCATTTTCTCTGCCTCAGATAAAGCCAGAGTGGAGATGGACTGAAAAGGAGATTGGCTGTAATAACATCTAGAAATCAAATGGTGAGAGAATAGAAAAGCGGATAGAGAACATGATATTCTTATAGCACAGATGAGCAGAAAAGGCCACTGTAGGCTTGCAAGAGTTTTTGGGCTTTGGGTGCCAGAATTCCCCCCTGCCTTTACCTTTATGAGTCTTCCCTCTCTCCAATGCCAGCTCAGGAGAAGGCAGTGCTAGGATGTACCAGATAGGGATATGGTGATTTTCTAACTCTTTTTCCATCTAGTCACTGCTTCTTGTCTTTTGAGGCCATAAGATCTTGGAACTCAAGGCCAGAAAAAAATGAAGCTGAGTGAATGAAGCACTCATTGACGCTGCCTCTCAAAGACACATATCCAGATTGTTTTACTTGTCTGTTGCACTAATAGTTGCTACTTAGCTTATGTGTATTTGAGCCTGGTGGCCAAACAAAATGGGGGAAAACAACCAAGATGCTGAGGAAACACATTGCAGCCTGGTTGTTTCTCTTGAGCAGCTTTGAATATATATGTTATCAAACTCTGCTCAAACAGCAGGAAACTGTAATGAAGTTCTGGGCCTTCCTCAGCAGAAAAGCTTTACTTGGACTGTTGTACTGTGTTGCTAAGTCATAAGTGTTGTTATCACACCTACTCAACCAGTCAAATTCAGGCTAGAGTAAGATCAGGGAAAGTTGGTGGAATACAAATCTGCTTACAGTGAATCCAGTGAAGCCCCTTTGGTGCTAAATGCTAAACTTGACACTGGCAGAATTAAAGAAAAGCTGGAGGGTGCCTGGAGGTTTCACTGAGAGGCAGTGAAATCTTTGTGACAGGTCTCCTTCCCCTTTTGTGTTCATTACCATGGCTTAAATGGGTCTCAAGGTGACCCCTCAGTTCCTATGCAGAAACAAAGCCGGTAGAAGGTTTGACAAGGACTTGAGTTCAAGAGCCAAGTGTGTTTTTCCTTTTAAGATTTTTAGCTGATCATTGGCATTAATTCAGTGGTGACGTTCTTCACGTTACAGGATGCTTTGAAAGCCAGTGTTTAATTTCCAAGATACTTCCAGGGAATATTCCTTTAAATAGAGAAGGACAGACAGACTATTGTCTTTAGCCTGTAACGTTTCCTAACTGTGTCTCTGCTTTATATTAGAGAAAATAGCAGGGATTTAGGGACTTGGTGCCAGATCTGTAAAAACTCTGGACTATTTTACATGGGTTACCATGTAGGCTCTACTAGCCTAGATAGCAGTGTCTTTCAGAAAGAAAATATAACTGAAAGAGCACCGGGAAAAAAATGCTCAGGAAAAAAGCATTGGAACAGGCTTCCCAGGGAAGTGGTAGAATCACTGTTCCTGGAAGCTTCAAAAATTATTTAGATGTGGTGCTTAGAGATACAGTTTAGTGGTGGACCTGACAGTGCTGGGTTAATAGTTGGTCTTGATGATCTTGGAGGTCTTTTCCAACCTTTATGATTCTGTGATGTGGCCGTGTCTGTGCTTTGATTCCACACTGTGCATTTCTCAGCAACTTGGCCTGTTCTCCACTCTCTATTTCAAGTCCAAAAAAAGTCTGATCAAATCAATAGTGGTAAATTTTCCTCTTGCAGAGGCAAAAAACTGATGGCAAGCCCTCAATAGTCAGTGTGCTGAGTTCTTGGTTCTGTTCAAGGTACAGGAGACCTTCAGGAAAACTACAAACAAAGGGGTTCAGTGAAGGTGAGGAGCTGACAACTCCTCTGCTGCAAATCAAACACCAGGAGTATCTTCTTTGTACACAGGACACACTTGAGATGGACCCTGTGGCCCTGAGCTGGAGATGGCTGATGGGGAAAGTGAAATATGGGGAGCTGCCAGCACAGGTTGGCATCTTGCCTTCCAAAGTACACAAGAAAAACAAAAAGAAAGAAGATGACATAAATCACAGTTGTTGGGAATAGCTCCCTGAAATAGGTCTTTTCTTTAGTCTGTGGGGCACTAGTGGTAATAAAAGACTAATAGAGATGGATGACTGTAATTGAGCGGTATGAAAGAGAGGGGATGAGATGAGATGGAAATGAAATGAAATAGGAAATGAAGAGGAATGGCAGGTGGGAGGACGAACTTGCATATTCCCCTGAGCCATATTTTAGGCTGTGGGTAGTTTGCTTCATATCTAGTTGGGCCTCCTCCTAGATTCTAACTGAATCAAGGACAGTTATCTGAGAAAGAAAACCGATGACAAATAATGGGAAGCAGGTCAGTAACCTGATGCTCAAACAGGTATATTGTTTCTGATCTTACAAACTGGATCAGCTTGCTGCATGATGGGAAAATAAGAATAATCTGACCATGAGTGTTGGATGAAAAGATGCCATACCCAGGCCTGTCATGGGGTTTCCTCAGCACACTCCAGAGCTGCACACAGGAATTAGAAGTTCATGTCAAGCAACAGCAAAAGGTTTTAGCAAAGATCTGCCAAGTGTGTCCACAGACAAGTATTTGTCAAAAAGAAAGCAATTTCCTGCCCTCCCCCCATGACTTAGTTGCCCTGTGTAGTATCCTCTCCCCTGGCAGCAGTGTTCATATTTTCAGGGGAGAACAAGTTATTTGTGCTTCTTGTTGTCTGCTTCAGGCATTTTTCTGGTGTGAGGGAATGTGTGCTGTTTCTGCTCAAACTCAACTTTTACATGAAAATCATTCTCTTGGATGGGCATCTCCCAGCAATTGTGACCTCCAAAAGAAGGCCAAAATTTGGCCAAACCAACTGTTTCTCAGCCCATCAGGGTTAAGCACAGACATTTCTGTGCCTTTTTCCTCAGAGCACTTTCTACTATGGAGCCATGAGACCAAATTAGGGCAGGACTGTGTCCTTGTGGGAGCAAAAGATGTTGCAGTAGATCTACTGATGATCTTCCACGCATCAGTGGTTTGAAAATCCCGGTTGAAGGGAGGTGCACGAGCTCTGATCAGTTGGTGCTTGCAGATGATTGTCCACACTTGACTGCAGGCTCCCTAATTCTGCTGTGACACGAGCTAAAAGCCAGGGTCTGCTGTCAGCCAAATTTCACTGGTGTGAACCGTAGACGAACCATCTGCAATGATGACCTAAAATCCCAGAGTCCTCAGTTCTACTGACGTGTCTGCTGCAGATTTTTAGCATCACCTTGGGCAGGTCCCAGGTCTTATGAGTTTCTGTCTCCTGCCTGAAAAGCAGAGGATTTAGTTTCTTTTTCTCAGAGCACATATTTTTATAAGGTACAAATATTTGTGAAGTTAAGTGTTTTGACTGTGTGAGCCTCTCAGAGAAGAAACCATAAATATGTGTCAGGCCTATGATCTGAATTCAAATCGGTGAACTAGAAAAAGCGTTGACAGCCTGAAACCAACTGCCCTGTACACACATCTCCTTCTGTCTACCTGAAAGATTATTTGTGGAGCGTGTTTCTATTTTTCTCTGACAAAAAATAGAATACCAAGCAAAGAAGCATGACCCATTTCTCTGGCAGGCTCTAAACCCTGCTCACTGGGATGTGACTGAGGTATTGATATAAGAGAAGTTCATTTTAGGCTACAATATTCATTGTACCACTGAAGAAGAAACAAAGCCTGCCACCTTCGGATGAAATGGATGTGTTTTCCAAGCCAAAGTATGTTTATCTCCTCCACAACTTCTCTATGATCTGTACTTATATTGGGACCATATAGCGAAACAGAAAAGTGGCAAATGAGGAGAGTTAGGAATGTAACTAATCACTTTATAATAGGAAAACATGCAAGCAATACACCACTGAAAGTGC
Source organism: Oxyruncus cristatus (assembly GCA_013399855.1). Lineage (NCBI taxonomy): Eukaryota > Metazoa > Chordata > Aves > Passeriformes > Cotingidae > Oxyruncus > Oxyruncus cristatus. Next base: position 1,258,711 of record VXAY01003431.1, read on the forward strand.
CTGCAAACTCTGTTAATAATCAATAGGTCTGATAAGAACATCACTCCTCATAAACTGCATTGCCTTCAGTAATTTTTCCTGGTTCTTTCTCTTGTAATGCCAAGTCTGGGTGCACAGCCTGCTGTTCATAACGTTGCCCATAGCAGTGGACTTTCCCCATGGGTCTTTTTTTTTTTTTTTTTTTTTTTCCAAATATAGCATATTCAAAGCAATATCAAGTCATACCACACTGAGCTCTTTATTACCAGAGATTTTTGGACAGAAGCACATAATCTAGATTTTCTGAATCAATAGGCAGATGGTAGCTACTTTTTTTTTTTTGCAGTATTTTTTTCCAACTTGCACATTTTAGATTTACATAACTTGGTTTCACACATCTGAAGAAACACTGACAGAAATCTAAGTTTATCTTCGATGCATTTACAAATATTTTTCTTTTTTTTTTTTGCAGTATTTTTTTCCAACTTGCACATTTTAGATTTACATAACTTGGTTTCACACATCTGAAGAAACACTGACAGAAATCTAAGTTTATCTTCGATGCATTTACAAATATTTTTCTTTTTTTTTTTCTAATTTCCTGACATGTCTGTCTAGACTTCTGCCAGAAAGCAGGAACTTTAACTTTCTCCTCTGTTGACATAAATATCTTTTAATATTATGCAGAGAATGGCATGACTGTCACTTTCCCATGAGGATTTGGGACCCATTCACTCCCCCACTGAAACACATCAGCTTTCCATCGGCCAAGATAAGTAGCTCTGACATCTTCCTGCTACACACTGCATATCCCTGGAATACAGAATCTTTGTGACTCTAGGCTGGTTGAATCTTTTTGATTATTTTTTTCAGTTTGGTCCCCTGAAACAATGAAGGTTAGCTGCATCCGACTCTTAATTTGACTTCGTCTTCTGTTACTCATTATTTTTTTGCGAAGGCCTTAATTCCCCTCTAAAACATTTTAATTAAAACAGCAATTTCTCAGTGCTGCACTACACGAGCAGATTTTGCAGCAACTTCAAAGAGACGCAGATGTTTACTGAATTTGGTGGGGTGATATTTGAGGCTGCCTACTGGCAAGGAAAAAATTCATAAACATCTCTGAGAAACTTTCCTTTGGTAATGACAACATTTCCTTCTTTTATTTTAGCAAGTCTAATATTTCCCAATCTCAATGGGCATATTTCATAGGCACAGGCATAAGCACTGTTATCTACTCTCCGTCTGAGCCCTGTGGGATGCAGTGCTTTGGGGTAAATACCTCTCAGTGCTGACACCTCGGGCTTTGGCAAAGGGTACAGAAGGCCATGTGTTAGTTTGCTCTCTGTGTGTCCTCTTATGGAGTATCAGGAGACTGGGAATAAGGAAACCGAAGTTCAATTTCTGCCCAAATTTTCCACAGCCCTGCAGTGTGATCTTGAGTGGCCATTTAGCTCTGGGTGCCTCAGTTCCAGCTGGTAAAGGGGTGATAACATATCCTGGCTTTGCATGGACTTTCCTCCTAGTGGCAGGGTCTATCTTCTGATGCACCAAGGGCTTCCTACCTGTCTGTGGGTAACCAGGCAGGCAGTGTTCCCCTCTGAATTGAGATGATGGTACTAGGGACACATGGCCATGGCAGACCAGGGTCCAGGTGTCTTCTGTGGTTTGGACAGGTGGCTGTAGCCAGAAAATACATGGCCTGTCCAGATGGGACACCAGGGAGGCTTGTCTCTGCATGCTAGGATCTACAACTGGTGGTGAGGCTCATGCTCCTTTCCATGCACAGAAGAACCACAGAATGTTTAAGGTTGGAAATGACCTCTAAAATCATTGAGTCCAAGCGTTAACATCACACTGCCATCTTCACCACTAGACCATGTCCCCAAGTGCCATACTGAGACTCCCTTTTCCAACACTTCCAGGGATGGTGATTCTACCTCTTTCCTGAGTAGCCTGATTCTTCCCTGGATACTTCTCACTCATCTCTTTTTGAAGGGGAGATAATAGAATTACTTGGAAACAGCTTATCCCTTTGCACATCAGGCCAAGACCAGCACGGGAAGCTGGCGTGGAGTATGGCGTGACACGTCATGTAGCTGCTTTAACCTACAGTGTAATTACAGTGACAATTTCTGCCTCTTGAAGCATCAGGATTGAAGTGGTTGCCCTGAAGGAGAAAGAAAGTTATTGGGAGAATTGCAACCAAATCTAGGTTGGGAAGCGCAGCACTTCCTCTGCACTGGATTAAAAGTGATCAGCATGGCCAAAGGGGTCCTGTGAGAGACAGGTAAGCAGGCTGAAAGAAAATTGGAAATATTAAAGAAATGAAGCTAGACTGGATAAAACTAGTTTTACAATTCCCTGTTCCTCTTTGATTTGGTAGCATTAGGCGGACTCAAGGGTAGATTGCGCAGACTTATGCGTGACAGCAAGACACTTTTCCGCATGAATAAACCCCCTGGAATTAATTGGACCGCTCACAAAAGTGCCTGGGAATGTGAACTGGGCTTGTACACTTCAACCCTCAGATCTGATCTTTCTTCAGCAATGCAGAAGCCAGGCTGCCTGGTGAACAGCAACAGCTCAGCTGGAAATGGGAGCTCAAACCACTGGCAGTGAGTGGGTCCATGTCTCTGTGGACACATCCTTGCTGGGGAGCATCTCAGCTCAGCTGAATTCTCCTTGGTAAGAAACATTAAAATTAACCTGGAGGAAACCATTCCTGAAATTAAAGCAGGGCTCAGCCACAAGTTTGTGCTGACCACAAACCGTCATGTGTTTGCAGTGCCATGCAATTGCCCACACGTCCGCTTTTAGCTGGTGGCAAATGCTCTCAATGAGAATTAGCCTGACCTGCAACGAGGGAAACTTAAATTTAGGTAGTTCTTCCATGTGTGCTGTGGGATAAGGGCACACAGTCCCTTGTGTCGGGATGTGCCTGAGCATTCGGGGTGTCCACAGAGGCGTTTGCTTCAGCTGAGGTGCTTGTTCACCAGTACCAAATGGGCTCCTGAAAAAGCAAACCGTATGCAAAATTCCCCTCGTGTGTTGGTCTGGAAAGAAATAGCTTTGTTGTTGTTCCAAAGAATTAGTGAGCCAACAATGCAAAGCTTTGGAGGTGGTTACTGGGTTTTTACTGGAGTCTCTAAGAGCTATACAAAGTCTGAAGACATTGTACGTACAGTACATCTTTAATAAGAAGGGAGCTCACAGTCTACCAAACTCTGCCAAATAAACTTTTAATACATACTGTACTTCACTCAGTAGTTGTCCATCTCTTCTTCATCGAATATCTAACAGCTCTAAAAATATTTTCTTGGAAGAGGATAGAATTATCATTGTTATATATCAATCAAGTATGGTTAATGAAGCAAAGCCAGCATGCTAGTATTGCACAGGGGGGAAAAGCCTCCAGAACACAAAGTGAAACAACAAATGCCCTCAAAATTCTGCCAAAGGGAACAGGAAGCTCTGGATGCCGCATCGGTAGGATTCGTGTAGCTCTTAGGCGTCCTTGTACCGCAGCAGGTTTGCTTTGCCTCTTCTCTGCCACATTTCTCTCTCTCAAACAGGTAGGGAACTTCCAGACCATTACAAAAAAAGGAAAAAAAAAAAAAAATTACAGCAGCTGCAGCAAAGTGTGGTACTATTCAATTTCTTGAAGAGTGAGGCTTTTATTTCAAAATATCATATATTAATATATATATATTTCTATATATATATACTTTAACTGGTATAAAGTAAATTGTAGATCCAAACTTATACTGTTGTTTGTACTTCGCAATCTCAGAAACTTTAGCAAAGGAACCATTTTCTTCGTTTTGTATTTTCAGCTGTCAAAAATCAGGGGCATTATTTCCACCGAATACTTCCTTTCACACAGTAAAGCCACTGTTGTTATCTGGTATACAGTCGAAGTGCAAATAAGAAATCCATTTGGCTTGTAATTGCTGAGATGGTTTTAAACTTTCAATACTTTGTCCTCATCCATCAGCAGGGCTTTCACTGTCTCCGTGCAGACGTGGGTTCTCTGTTAAGTCCTTGGGTGGATCTGCAGTGAGAAAGCGCAAAAGAGTCAGTTACGTAAAATATGCTATTTTTTTTAGTATATTCTTTCGGGAAAGAAAGACCCAGGCTCTGTGGCATAAGGGTGAGTGATAGAGCTCAGTTTAAATTGCAGTACTGGGGGTGTGTCTTTTCTCTCAGGGCTGCAAGAATGTAAGGACCTGCAAAAGACAGACCCTGAGCAAGCTCCTGCCTTGTGCCTTGGGAGATGCTGGATGTGCATCAACCACCTGGATTGGTGGTGCAGGAGATCACAGAATCCCAAAACATCTTGGTTTGGAAGGGAGCTTAAAGATCATCTCGTCCCACCCCCCCGGCCATGGGCAGGGACACCTTCCACTAGCTCAGGTTGCTCCAAACCCCATCCAACCTGGCCTCGGACAATTCCAGGGATGGGGCAGCCACAACTTCCCTGGGCAACCTGTGCCAGGGCCTCCCCACCCTCACAGGGAAGGATTTCTTCCTGATATCTAATCTAAACCTACCGTCTTTCAGTTTGAAGCCATTCCCTTGGAGTAGGGGAAGGGAATGACAGAAGGCCCTGGTGCCAAGGTGTTATTTGCTGCGGGATGGGATGAGCAGAGGCTGCTAAGAAATGTGATGCTCAGGTGCCTCAGGGAACCATAAAATGCCCTGCATTTCTCTGATGGCAAAATGTATGGAAAACCAAGTGTTTCTTTGGAAACTGGGGGATGGATGGGCTGTAATGCAGGGCACAGGCTGTGAAGCTGGAGAGGTGCTTTGAGTTGAGCTGCTCTGCAAGTCCTCCAGTGCTCAGCACTTGAATATCCATCCTCCAGATTATCAGCAACACCCAGCCTAGGATGCTGCTGTTCTATTTCCCTTAGTGCCAGTTGCTCTGCTGAAACGTGGTGATGTGATCTCCAGGCAGGTCCTAGTAGAGCTCCAAGGGCCCCACATTTCTAAGGAAAGCACTGAAAGTTATGTTCTTAAATTAAAAAAAAAACAAAAAAACCCCCAAAAAAACAAACAAAAAAACCCAAAAACCCCAAGGAAACAAAAGGAGGGACTAGAGATTAAAAAAAAAAAGCATTGAAACTGCTCCAAATATTGAATGACAAAATGATTTCTTTCCAGTGTTGTTTGTCACCTGCCTGACCATCAATAGAAAACAAATTTATTTACAGAAGCTGTGAGCTTTATATCTTTGGCTTTAAAAACTTAATTAGTGAGCCATGTGAAAGGACTAAACACTGAAAGAGGATGTGCTGGCAAAGACTTCACCACTGGATATGCTGTCCACCCCCTTCTGACATTAATCAGTATTAATCACCCTGGAAAATTATAAATATTGTGTATATACATGTATTCATAAATACATACAAGCACACATGCTTATATGTGATTTATTGTGGGCCTAGAAGAATATCCTAATGGGTATTTTAATCCTGAGATTCACAAATGAGAATGTTTTCCTTGTCAGGACAGCAGCTGCCCAACATAAATGTGTTTAGTGTAAGGTAAGGCCTTCATTAAAAGAGTTTGCAGCCTATGCAGACTTGCTGTAGCTTTTTGGCTCATCACCACAGATGTAACTAGGTTGTGGACTGACTTGTCTTGGTTTTTTTCTGCTTTCTTAGCTCCCTTAACTACATAAATTAGACACACATGGCCCAATCTTGCAGCCTGGATTGTGGTCAATACAGATTACATTGTACTCTCTTTCTCTGCTGCCATCTGAAATGGCAAAACTAAGAAAAAATGTCTGATTCAGGATCTGATTGCTTCCATTACTTTACATTTATGTTGCCAGACTTGACACAGCGGTACAGATTCAAGCAGAGTTTCAGGGACTAAGAAGTAGAATTTTTACTCAGAAAATGCAAGAGACAGTTGCTGAGCACATCATGTCATGTTGCCTTTGTCAATTGGGTTCTGTAATGATATTTTAAAGCAACAAAGAAAAATTCTACTGGAAGCAGCACCATAAGGTACTCCCCTCACAAGCTAATTAAAATAACTCCTGTGGGTAAATGAAGAAATATTTTTTTTCAGTTCTGAGCATTCACTCTGCAAGTATTTAATTTAAATGAAATACAATAATGCATACTGAATAGATGGGGCCATACATCTGCATATTAATGAAGATGCTAAATTTCTAGCAATCACTTCTATCGCCTGAAACTAGTTTGTATGATGAGGATTGGGGGAGTTAAGAGTAGGACAGTTTGACTGCAAAAAGCAAATGCAATTCCTAAATTATATAACTTGCAGACAGAGTGCAGAAGGAATGAATTATTTGCATAAGATACTTCATGTTGCTTCTCACCTCTTCGGCATCACTTTCTTCCATTTTAATTCCCCAATTCAGTGAGGAAAATGTTGCCTCAATGGAAAGGACATGTAGTAAGTTTGTGTTTGGGGATTTTTTGACTGCACTGCAAGGCACATACATTAGGGCACAACCCTCCAGTGGTGCTGGGCTGTGACATGATCAGCTGAGAGAACAGAAAGATTTGCAGCAACAACAGTGAAATCATAGTTCCTTCCATGCTTTCTTTGTATTTCTGGGAGATGGCAGAGTCAATATGGATCCTGGTTTTGGGGATCACTTACTGCCTTCTGCAAAGGAGATCTCCTGAATTAGCAGGTATCCTAATAATTTAATGTGTTGGTGTGATTAGCCATGCCAGTAGGCATAGCTCAAGAAGCTGGAGGAGCAATAAAAATCCTTCATCGTTTTGTATGTAGATCATATAGAGGGAAAGAAAAGAATTCAGATGGCATGGGGGTCAGTTAGGGTAAAATCTCCTCTTTCAACAAAAAGCCTAAAAGACATGAAAAATGACTAGTGTTAGGATTGCAGAAAAAGGAAGAAGTCAGAAAATCAGGACACTAAGCATGTTCCTGTGAATTAGCAGCTGGGTATGAGTATGTAGAATTTCTTAATAAACAGGGAAAAATGTCTTGAATATATGCCTTTTTTTTTTCTTTTTATTTAGCAGGTTTCAAAAGATATTTCCCACTTCACAGAAAATTAAAATTTATGTATTTATAGGAAATACTTTGAGTTGACAATCGTGTAATTTTCTTGGGAAAAAAAATCAATTGTGTTATGAAAATAAGTTAATTAAAATTGCTGAATACAGGTACAGGTGGCAGTGTTAAGCGAATGGTTGTGAAATGATGTGAATTTCACAATGAGAAAGAAAAGCTAAAGTCTATTTTTGAAAAACACTTTTATTCCCAAGGCAATCTCATAGTGGGAGAAGTTTAGGCAGCTCATTCACACTTCCTCTCTTTGCAGCCCCATCCCTGTGTTTTTCTGGCATTGTGTGGTGAAAGCTGTCGTCTCCTGTTGGGTTGTGTTACCTGAACCTTCAGCATCTCAAGAACATGTCACTAATGGGTTCATGGGGCTAGAGCTGCTCTGAAGTAAGACCTGAAATGCAGACAGTGAGTCCTCTGTCACAAAGCCCTTGTACAGCTGCTAATGCAGATGTGGCCTGGAACAGCCAAGGAATGGATGTAGGATAATATTCTTCCCTTCAGCAACCAGAAAGGGCTTCAGTGAGGTGCACTAGGGGTTTTCTTTGAGGTGAAAAGGTCTTTTAGAAAATGGCCTGGCAATTCAGCAGCTCCAACCTGCTGATTACCAAGCCTGGGTTCAGCTGACCAGCCTGATCCATGTGAATTTTCACCAAATCCTGGCCAGAAGCACTGAGTGACTGGGGAGGTGTGCAGTGATCCTTAAGATTTTTGCAGCAGACACGATGATGAAAAAGACATGGGTGAGCAATCATTAGTGATTCCCTTTCCTAATAGGACCTCCTGGGTACAGACAGAAAGACAACTTACTCTGGTGGTCTTGATTTTATTGCCAGTCGCACACATCCATCCAGAATTATCAGGCAATGTCTTACATTCCTCTCCTTCTAGGCAGGGCTCCATCTCACACCACCATTTCCCAATCACTATAGAAGCTAAAAGAGAAAAGACAATGTTTTCAACTGTGTTACAGTGAACAAATCTAATTAAAAACTGTCTCAGGGGTCTAACACTGCGTTTAAAAGGCAGAGTGTCCCTTCAACTGAAGTTTAGTTGTAAGGATTTCATATTTAATTACTTCTTTGGCATCGTGTATTGCCTAAGACAGTGCAGTGCTTTCCACAGCCTCCTCACACACGAGATCCAGCCTGTTATCGTGCTGTGACTGCAGGGGAAGCTGTGATGGCAGCAATAGTGCTGCCGACCAGAGGACCATCCACCCTAACAGCCTGTCTCTGTGAGTGCCAATCTGATCCTTATGGACGTGTATAAGTACAAGGCAAGTCTAAAGAGATTTTCCTCAGAATATTCTCTGGGTCTTCAGGACTTTTGGCTCAGGCTGCTCCAGATAAACCTGTGTCTGCTTTGCTTTCAGTACTTGCAGCTGGCTTTTTTTTTTTAACCACAAATCTGTCCAGAATTTTTTTGAACCTGTGGAGGCTTTTAGCTTTCCCAGTATTCCAGGGCAGGGAGCATCACAACAAGAAATAGAGGGCAAGGTAACACTGAACAGTAACAGAAGTTGTTTGTTGAAACCTGATTATGAATTTTATAGAAACCATATTATCTCTAGCAGTAATTTTTAATTTCCAAATATTTGACGTTGTAAATAATGACGGTGTTTGGACCTTGTTTGAATTTAATTCGCACATATGTTCACAGCCTTGAGTGTACCTTAATGAAGTTACTTGCCTGGGAATTGGTATCAGACTATATCCTTAACTGTATCTTAGTGACATTTTTTGCAAGCTCACCTTGCAACCGTGACTAGTTAAGAGTGTGAGCGACTCTGTCTGTGGTTTGTTTTCTCTGGTAAGAATTAATTCCATGGTTGCACTCAGGAAGCCTGTCAAAGCTTTCTGCACAGTCACTCAATTAGAGATGCTTAACCCATTCGTATCACCCCACATGGCTGCTTCAAGCTCACGAAAAACCTTGGAAGCAGCTGATTACCTTATACCACACCATTCAGATCTAGAAAATACCCTGTTGTGCATGCATTGATTTAAGGACATTTCAGAGTTTATAATTAAATTCTTGACTATAGAATTGAGTAGAATAGTTCAGTGAAAGGGGCCCTACAGTGATCCTCTAGCTCTCTGTGTTGTCTTTCCTGGTTCCTCCCACAGATTACACCTGATTTTTATCACGAAATATATCATTTACCCATATATAAAACACAAAAAAGAAGCTCTTTGCACCTGTGTTTGCAAGGCAGTTTAGTGATGCTATTCACACATACGCACATATTCATACCCTTTTTCAGAAGGGTATCATTAATGCTGCTAACAGGAGAGAAAAGAGATGTCTCTCTTTGCTATGCACGAAAAGGCACGAGGGCTGAATCTGTGCTCTAATAATAGATTGTGCAGTGGGCAAACTGAAAAACCATATCCTGCTAAATACTGGCCTTCACAGCAGTCATCAGAGCAGAGCATCCTCAGGATGCGTGAGAAGAATCCTGTGCCGTGGAATCAAAAGTGGTGATCATAATTATTTACTAGCAGCAGTGCCTTAGGATTAGATGGAGAAGGATCCTACAGTGCTGGGAACTAAAACCCACAAACCTGAACGCCCCGGCCTAGGGAGTTTACACTGTAAACCAGAGACATGACATGAATACAGGCTGAGAGGCAGCATGGAGAAGCAAAGCTGTTCATGGCAATTAAAATGATCTAACTGCTTATTGATGCTGTTAAATGCAGCCCAAGTATTCAGATCTTGCCCTTGAAAAATAATCAAGTGCAAAGTCAGCGCTGAACCTTGATGGTAACTGCTTCATGTAATGGTGTGCAGGTTTTAGTAGATGAATTTATTTACTTATTTATTTATTTGTGAGCACAGTGCAGTGCAATCGCAAGGAAGCCCATCCAACTGTCCTTCAGTGAGTACCCTCACCTGGGCTGCAGACCTGACTCCTTTTATAATGGGGAAACTAAGGCCCTTTGCAGATGAAAAGCTCTTGTTTGTCTCTAATAAGTAAGTAGGCAAAATCCTTTGTAAGCCTGAAGGACTACAGAGCTCACTGTGGTCTCGTCCTCAGCCCCACGCTGTGGCAGGGGCATCCAGAACCAAATGAAAATTACTTCCTTTGAGTCTTGTGTTAATAGGTTTTCTCTTCTATTAAGAGCCTTTTAATCTTTAGGACCAGTTGTCCTTCTTGGGCACTGTTGAGGAGTTCTACTCGATTTCAAAGTTTTACACCTCCAGCTCTGTTCAAAGAGGGAGGGAAGAAGCTTTAAAATGAATCACAGTTTGCAGCATTTGAGATTTGGGTCCACCTGTATGAGGAGGGGTGAACTTTCCCCAAGGAATATGGTGCAGCTTCTCAACGTTTAAGTTACGTCTCTCTGAGATGTGCTGAGGCAGTCGTGTGAGAGAGAGAATTGCTCAAGTTAAGATGCTTTCCCTCAGGGTGGTTTCCACTCAAGAACTCTCAGATCCTGAGGAACCTGAGCTTCTGACCTGAACTGCTAATTCTGGATGAGAATTCCAGATTCCCGTTAGTCACCAGGCAGCGCAGGCTGTGAGTGCTCACATCATGCTGAATTAGACACTTGTAATGTTTTGGAGTGGTTTTCATTCTGTTCTTCTCACTGTCTGGGGAATACATGAAGCACAGATTTTCTTCATGCAAGGCTGAATTGACTGACACAGATACCCTCAGCCATGGGGAAAGAAAAAGGATGTGATACAGAAAAGCCTTGACTACTCCTGCTTTCCTTGTGTTTTGTTTTAGTCGGGTTTTTTTGGTTTTTTTTGATACCCAGCTCTTGCTTGTTTAAATAAGGGATTGCATATATCTGAGTTATTGTCAAGAAAATGCCTCTTTCATAAGAGTATTAAAATCTAAACGTATAACCAGTAGGGCTGGGGAGAAAAGCAACTTCATTCAGAAAATTCTCAAGATTTCTTTTCCAGCCAGTTCACACTGTTTTGTTTTGTTTTGTTTTTTCTAAGTCTTTGTTTACAAAGCTATAGAAAAAAACTTGATCAAAATATTTAACTTTTGATGTATTTACTGTGCATGGATTAAGACAAAAAAAGCGTTTGGTGGAAATGGCATTTGCTGATCATGTGCTCCAGAGAAATAAGCTACAGATAAGAAATCTCAGGATCAGATTGAATATAAGGAGAGAGGAATAGAACAGCTTATATTTTCTAGTGTTTACACAATTCTATTGCATTTTAAAACACATTTGTTCCCAAACATAATGCCCAAAGCCTTAGGTGAGGGCAGGGAACTGACAGTTTAGGTTGGATTCAGTGGGTTTCAGCCTTCGAAGATCATGAGAACCTTTGCAGGTTGCATAAGGGTAGTGACCGTGTTTTGACTTGATCCTGTGCAGCACCTGGAGCACAAAAGTTTGATGCATGAAAGAGCTGGAGGTGGATGTTTTCCCTCTGAATTTCAGTAACGGTGTATTCTATTAAGGGGCAGTAGAAATGCACTGAACACCTTCAAACACCTACACCTAAAAGGTCAAATCAACACGGAAACGCTAATCATCCCATAATTTTCCTCTCAGATTAAGCCAGAGTTGGAAAAAAAATACAGAACAGTTTTGATTAAAATTGCCTGTTGAAACCCCTGAACTTACCATGTTTCACATTTATCAGTCTTCAAGTTCTTGCATTAAACTGAAGCTACTCAGTTGTTCAAAGCCCTCTTACAGGTGATGGACAGAGAAAATATGTGCACACAGCCCAGAGGCTCACGGGCACTTGCTTTTGTCATGTTTGCTACCCCAGTGTGTATAGAAAACATAAAGACCTTTTTTTTCCCCAGGTAAAATTCTCCTTTTACTTTTCTGCATTTGTATTTAAGAGATTGCTTTAACAACATGACAAACTCCATATGACAATAAGTTTAAAGACATTATATTTAACAATGTAAAAATATGACAATCCTACCAGAGTAATAGATAACTTTAATTCATGTTTATGGAATACCCTGAAATATGAAAACAGAGCAAAGTATCATCATGCATTTTTCAGCAGTTTAGAGGGAACATGCTATGTATTAAAATGTTCCAAGATTGCTTCTGCAGTTGCCATTATGAAGCCACAGCAGCTCTCTTTTTGCCTGTGATAAAGTGTACACATTTTGTTTGTATAGAAATAGAATACAAAAGGAATGGAGATATTAGATAGTGCTTCCTCCTGATTATGGGTATCATCTTACTCCAAGGAATAAGAAGCAGAGTTCATTTTCAAAACCAGTATGACACTCATTGCAGGATGGGAAAGTTTCCACTGTAAGTATAGAACATTCCATTTTAATCTAGTTTCTACCAGCAAAGATTGATATAAATAAAATTTAAATAGAGAACACATTTCACAGATGTCAGAAGTGAAAAAGACTTTGTCAGCTTAATGAAAAGATATCAATTTTCTCCACTTTATTGAATAAATTGCGAGTCATTTTCTAAATGGATTAGATTAAAGGAAAGTTCAAACTCCCTGTGAGAGACTCTTGAGCTGATGGAGATTTTGGCAATGGCAACAGCACAGAGGTGGGTAAAGTCTTTCAAGTAGTTTTATTTTTTCAGAATAAATGGATATAAACCAGAATGGGGGAAACTGTAACCCTGTGCTCACCTATTCCTTATAAAACAAGATCTCAGAGAATTGAATGAGACGTAGTTTCTTTAACTTTATTGGGATGCCATGGGGAATGGGATGGGGGTGAGAACACAATTTCTAGGACGATGAAAAAACCCTACTGAAAGAGAGTGTCATATGAAGGGCTACGTATTTCATAAACAGGCTGAGAAAGCGGCTACTCTGGGAGCTGTAAAGCAGTAATCTGATAAGTTAAAGAATACAAATCTGAAACAAAAGATTTCAGTTTGAAATACAGGATATTTCCTACAGGGAGTCCGAGCTATCAAACTCTCTGCTTTAATTCAATCTTACTCAATTTTAGAAGTATCAGTATAATGCTCCTGCAGTGTAATGCCTTGCTGCCTTTGATAACAACCCTCTCCTAGCTCTGGGAAAACGGACATTTCTCCGGTTTAAAATACAAGCACAGGGCAATCAGTCTGGCAAGTGGTGTCTCATATTCCTAATTGCCTCACATTGTCTTGCTGAGTTAATTTAATATTTTTTAATTGTAGTAAACATTAAAAAGAGATCAGCATGCTAAACTTTTTTTTTAAACATAATGATCTTAGTAATATTCTCCACGTTTTTGAACAATGTTTTATTAATTCTCTTGCAGAAACTTAAAAGAATTGAAGATTTTATTTTTTTTTTTTCCATTCAGATTTCTTCATTTTTTCAGTGCAATCTATCCAACAACCAGAGTAGGGTGTTTTAAAGAGTGTAACATGTGTCTGAACCACGCTGTGGGGTGCACTGAAATATACCCATTAAATACGAAAGGGCAGATTAGACGCAAAGAATCCACGAATGATTTCCTTTTAAGATTTGCATAAAGCAGCAAAAAAGGGTCTTAATTCGACAGCATGAGAAGACTCACTAGTGAAAAACCACTTACACTGCCATTTCCTAGCAGTTGACATACTGTTAGGTAAATTAGGAAAAATGACATGAGTATGTTGTGTACTTCCCTCATAACAACGTGACTAATAGAGGTGATGTTGGCTAATGGCCTGAGAAGCAGAAACTCTCAAAGCATTTTTAACCCCAGCTCTGCTTCTCACTTCCTCTGTTACTACAGGTAAATCATCTCCTTGCTATCCCCATTTTCCATTTGTAATTTTATTTACTTAAGAGGATGAGTTATTCTTGTTGTATTTCCTTGTGTTTTCCCCTCTGTCTTTAGTGACCTGTCGAACTTTAACACTGTATTGCAGCGGTTTGGGACTGACCCTTTTTCTGCGTTTGTACAACTTGAAGAATGGTGTCTTGGACTGACCTTGGCTTTCCTAGGTACTGTGAAAATAAATGATAACATTAAAATTATGTGAAGCCTGTGTGCTACCAGAAGGTTTTTAAGCACATGCCTGACTTTGAGCTGAATAGAGGTCTGTTAAAAAGCAGATTTCACGCAAAATAGCTTAGATCTTGCCAAGGAATTTCTAGTGGGATCCTATTCAGCCTGGGAGCGTCAGATGCTGCAGCTTTGTCATTTTTCCATGCCCCTTTCTTTACACCTTTGGAAACAAATGCTGCTTAGACATATGGCTGAGGGGCATCCATAGCTGAAGTAGGACCACGATTTCTCGTGGGTGGCACCTTCACGGTGACTGAACGTGCATCTGCACTTCCATGAGTCCATTAACAATGACAGTACTCAGGTCCTCTGAGTGCTTATAAAGTGTGCCCAGATGTTCAGAGGTAAAAAAAACCCTTGTTTTTTTTAGCCAGGTGCACAGATAAAACATCCATATTTTAAGAACTGTAGAATTTACATAGCTATCTTCTGGGTCAGATAGATCTCAGCAGCAATGTGTAGGACAGGGAACAGCAATCAGAATTTTTCTTGGACCCTCACAGCTCAGCTTGTGAGATCTTTTCAAAGTCTCAGATTTTAAGGTAACAAAAAAAAATGAAGCCAGCAGAAGCTGTCAGGTTTGGAGGCCAGTGGGTTGTGGCACTCCTTCCCAGAGGTGTCAGCAGGTCCCAGGTCAGTCGTGCTGGCAGCTGACTCTCAACCTTGTTCCCATTTGATAAATCTGTGCTCAGGAGGTGTTGCAGGCTTTTTTAAGCTTTAATTATTCCACATTCCACTGAGCTCAGACAGAACCAATGCTTGACATTTTTTCCTCTGAAAGTCATGGATCATAGTTGATATTCTAACTGAACCTCCACTGCGTTATCTATCGGGAAACTTCATTTCTGCAATGAGAGGCAGAGCAAGTCTCGACAAAACAGATTTTTGCAGATATCTGTGGCAGAGAGAAAGGACATGAAATGATAAAATAAATCATGTATGATAAACTTGTCTCCCCAAAAGTGCATAGTGTATTCTATGACCTTCCCAAGTGCTAGGACACAGTCTTTTATTTTTTCTTGGAACTTCCTGAATTCATGCACAGCAACACACATCTAAGGCAGGCGTCAAGCCACCCTCCTTTATTTATAGTTTTATGTTTGTGAGTTTATTGGGGTTAGACATAACTTCTCTGCAAAGCCAGTGGGTCATTTGAGAGCAACCTGCTGACATTAATGAGTGCTAATGAGACTAATGAGAACATGAAATGCCACATTCAGGGAGCTGAAATGAATGCAGGTGACTGAGGATCCCCTCCCAGCCTGTCTGGGGAAAACTGATCTTTTGTAGTTTAGGGAGACCCATTGCTGCTATTTATTACTGGATTTGGAACTGAATCCACCCTCTTGCTGCAGAACAAAGCTGAGAGCAGGCTGATAAAATATTTGTGCAATGAAGCAGTGTTATTTACACCCTATGTGAATGGCTTCAGATAACCTACTGAAAACTTAATCTTACTGTTATATATTTAATGAAATGCCAATGAACTGCAGCATAATTATACATTTTTGGGAAGACAGTGGGAAGCTAGTTATAAATATTCACAGACATGTTTCAGACCAGGGCTGAGGACTGTTGTCCGTCAAAGAAGAAGCATGTCTCCATGCAATGTTAATTTTTCATTTATAATAGTTCATTAATAAAGTAAATGAATTAATTGGAATGCGGATGGAGAAGAACCAAGCTGTGAGATGAGGATGAGGGGGGTACACAGAGGTTTGTGAGTGGCCTTGCAATGCTATTCCTCCAGTGGCTGGAGGGATCCTGAGTCGTATATATATGTATATGTGCGTCATAAATGTATGTATGTATGTGTACGTATATATATTCATATATCTACGTGTGTATGAATGATGAGTGGCTGTGATGCTGATGGTGCTGTGGAGATGTTTGCTCACACAACCAGCATTGCTGGGAATTGGCTGTGATGAACCAAAGATACAAATGCTGTGACTTCGTCCCCAGTGATTGCCTGGTTTTGCATGAGAAACCAGCGGTCTGTGTTTAGTGTGTGATCCAACAGTTACCGGAGAAACAGGAAAGAAAACCCTGCTTGGTTTTTGCAGGCTTCGGACCAAATTAGGCGCCTGTAAAAGTTGCCATTTGCTCAAACGTGAATTCCCTGTGCTGTGGGTGTCGGTTTTAGGGATGGGGAAGGGAAAAGCTGCAAGTTGGGCTCTGAAGGGTGAAAGTCTGTTATGGAATTTTGACTGAACGAGGTGCCAGAATCACAGCTTAGCAGCAAAGCACTCTGTGAAAGAACACTGGAAATGAATAAATTATATAACTGTAATGCATTTATAAGGCATAACAAAGCATGCATAATATATTGGAGAGTTATCAGTTGTGAAATTAAATTCTGGTGTACCGCTTAGGTATAAATTGTTTAGTGTTTCTCTCTTGTTTCCTGTCAACAGAGAAGACTCCTCTAAATAAATAAATGTGGAAAATTCTTTGTTGAATCTACAGACATTAATAGCACATAATGTGATTATGTGTCATTAGTCAATGAAAAAACACCTTTCTTTTTTTTTTTTTTGCTTGTGTATGTTTTTCCAGTGAAAAATGTTGTTTGATTATATTGTTTTTTTCTGTGAAAAATACTAAATTCTCTGTGCTTTAAAGGCCGAAAGTCTAAGCTTAGAAAATGTTGAAATGTGTGGCTGGGGTTCCAGGGGTCTCTGTAATAGTGAGGACTGTCGGGTGGGTGCCTGCTGCTGAATAAAACGTGGGGGGACAGGAGAATTGGCAAAAGAACTGGAAACACAAAAGAACCTGAGCAGTAGAAGGGTGGAAGAAGGCAGGTCTAGATTAGATATGAGGAAGAAATCCTTCCCTGTGAGGGTGGTGAGACCCTGGCACAGGTTGCCCAGGGAAACTGTGGCTGCCCCATCCCTGGAAGTTGTCAGGGCCAGGTTGGACAGGGCTTGGAGCAACCTGGGATAATGGAAGGTGTCCCTGCCCATGGCAGGAGTGTGGAAGTGGATGATCTTTAAGGTCCCTTCCAACCCAAACCATCCTATGATTCTACCATTCTATATTTCTCCTAAAATCTGGATATTGAAGAATTTTTGGAAAAAGAGACTGCTGAGAGGTGTGAAGTACATGCAGCCATCTGCTATTCTTCCGTTAAAAAGGATGGAAAGAGGATAATAATCAGAGCTGGAAAATTCCTGAAGCAAAATAACACCTTAATTTTAAGCTGTTATAAGCACCTAATGTCCTAAAAGGCTCCCCTCAGTGCAAACCCCTGCTGCTGTGGTCAAACTTATGTCCAAAACACCCACCAACACAAGTCTTTGTCCTGTCTAGTTGCAGTAAGGCTGCCTAACTCCTCCACAGCTGGTGATTAAAACACTTGTCAGTTTTAGTTGAAGTTCATGTGTGCTTGACCTGATGTCTCATAATACATTCTTGGTAGGTTCTCTTCCCTCCCGAAAGTACTGCCTGTTGTGTCCTTCAGCCCCACCAAAAAAGTGAAAGTCTTGTTTAATGGACACACATGCGGCAGAGCAAGAGCCTTCAACATCCACCTTTTGCAGGCAGCTGGTTGATTTTCGGAGTGAAGTGATGCAGGTCAAAGCCCTGATGAACACAACCCCTGGATGACCCAGAATGCTCCAGGAAAGGACGGGAGCAGCCCTTGGCTGTTGTCTGCACCCACCAGCTGTTTTCAGTCCACCAGAAGGACAGAAACACGTTTATTCAAACCCCCACTAACCAAAACTCTCGCTGCACAGGGTCAGGTGCCCTGTGCTCTCGTTGTGGGGATGATTCCATGTGAACTGAAATCTAAGAAGGGTTTTACTCCCCTAGTGATGGCACTGTGAACTTGCACGGGGTAAGTGCTACTTTATGCACAGTGGTACTGGAAGACCGTGCCTGCAAATTTCTTTAGGAGGTAGTTAACTTGCAGTTATCTCTCCTGGAAAAGGCAGTATGGTCCGAATTCTCTTCCATGAACTGCGGATTGCTGTGGTATAAATAACACACATACAGAGCACTGGAATCTCCACAGTCCAGAAGAGCAGAGTTTAAAATCTCTATGGAGGAGGTTGTTTTCAAAGGTTAAGTTAAATGAGCCAACTGCCACTACACAAGGTAATTACTGATTTATTAAAAGTGTTGTATTCATTCAACTCTCTTTGTTCTGTGCTGTAAGACAACTCTAATTTTGTTTTAAAGATTAAGGGAACAGTTGTTTTTTTGTAAACAAATCCCTAGCTGCTATTACAAATTACATCATGCATAATCTTGACATGATATATTGGGAGATATTTCAGTGCAACAATGCCAGTGCAATCGGAACAGGAACTGCGAGACTGAACAAAAATTGATGAATTGAGCACAAGATATTTTGTATCTCATATCACAGCTTAATTACTGCTTCAATATGCATGGAATAAGAGAAGTAACTCAATTATAAAAGCTTATCAGCAAGACTTACAAACAGAGAAATTCATGAATGGATATTAAACTGACCTTAACTGACAAGCTTTCCTTTGAAATTATGTTTTCCTTCAGTGCTTATAATGCTTATTTACTCTGAAACCTTTTACAGAGCTGAGAAGTCTGTTAATGGGCACTTGAAATTTCATGGTCGCGTTGGTATTGGCACAGCTCATATCTTTTTGCCTCCATTCAATTTAACTCTGAGTTGCATTATTTTAAAAGATCAAAACTCACTACAGTGATATTTTTACCTCTTTTTTACCATTCCTGGATTTCACTTCTAGGTAAGTCTTCGCTACTAATAATTTATAGAATAACCTTACCCTGTTGTCCTTAGAGTGAATAATCCTGAATTTAGACAAGATTCATTATTTCCATTGTAATGCACAAGATGTGCTCTTGAAAAAACAAGCAGATGGAAGGAGCTGTGAGTTGCAGACTCCAGATACTCCAGGAATTCTGTGCTCACTCCGGTCAGGTGATTTTTTGCTATGAAGCCATTAAGTTCTATTCTCATCACTACAAATTGGAGCTTAAAATTTTGTTTTTCACAAACATCTGTCCTTGTTCTGCTTGATCTCATTAATGCTCATACAAAATGAATGGAAGTGGAGCCTGAGCATGCCCAGCCCAAGTTCTTTTACAAATCTGAGCATGAATTAGTGTAAAATGCTTTGCAGAATATGTTCAGCTCTGCCAGTTGCAAAATGTATGCAAGCAGAAGCCCTTCAGAGACAAATAGCGAAACAAAGACACTGAGAATTGCTATAGTTACCAGAACACAGAAAAGAAAGTTCTAGATAAAATTTTTTAATGTTATAATTCTATGGTTTTGCAATGCTCCCTCCTTTCATTGTTTTAAAGCATTTTAAAACAGCATGAGCTGGGTTTTCTTTCTAAATATTCACCTCCAAAAATACTAGCTCAAATAGAAAAGATACTTGGTTATTGAAATCCCTAATTCTGTTATTTATAATGCGAAATGTCCTTGACAGCCAGACATGACCATGCGCACGGAGAAGGGGACTCAAAAGATGGGAATGTCCACAAAGTGACTCTTCACCTTACCATCCAACACTGAAGAACTGAGAACTCTGAAATGAAGCTTTCTTCCATCTGGAAAAGAATTTCCAGAAAAATTTTTACAGGGAAGTTTTTACTATCCTGCTGCTGCCAAGTTTTATTTATTTTTTTTTTTTTCCTTTCCACTTCTTCTCATATAAGGAATCCCCTTGCACTGCTCAGGTTGATCTGCCGTGGAGTTGCAGGATTGATATTCTTTCCAGCACCACTTACAGTATCTGACTTCTCATTCAATCAATCGATCTGTGTGAGTGACTTCCCCTTTCACTTGCTCCAGGCTTCTCCTCAGTACCAGTCCTTCCCCTTCTGCTCATTAATTCAGTCTCCACACCCGTGATCCCAAAGTGGAGGCTGGAAACTGGTGGCTCCCCCCATAAAACACTGAGCACAGGAAATGGGATGGTGCAAACTCTAAGATAGAAATGTTGTTATCTCACTTTGACCTTTAGGTGCTGATTTTTGTGGTTGTTTTTGCTGCTGCTGAGACAAAATGCTCTTACCACAGGCAGCAGAAACGGCTTTCATACAAAAGGCAATCTTCAGAGTTCTTTAATTTAACTTTCAATGAAGGTAGAATATGATAATTTATTATGAGCACCTTTTGCATGGGCTTCCTCAAATATTTATAAACTCATTTAAATAATTAATATAGGAGTTTTAATAAACTGTTTATATTCACAAAAGGAATGTAATTTGCAGAAAGGACAGTTCAGGTACCTGGAAACATTGATAGACCACATGAATTAAAAATAATGGTTTGCCTCAAAAGTTTATATGATCTTTTTACAAGTTGTCTGAGGCTGCTTCCTTGGGGTGAAAAAATGCTTCTATTGGGCTGGTTAAGCTGTGCATTGCACAGGCTATTTTAGGGAGGAAAAAAGAACTGTTAACTCAGAGATTGCTAAGATCAAGGTCTATCCAAAGAAACAAAATATATTACTTGAGAATCTGAACGTCTTTTTTTTTTTTTTCCTCTTATTTTTTTCTCCTTTTTTGAGCAATTTTTGCTGCATACTCTTCTCAGGGAAGAGAAACAACTTTTTCATTCATTGAGGTGAGTTTTCATTTATAACTACAGCAGGTCATTATTTAATCAAGCATTAGATATCTAAACCAGCCTGTGACCATCCTAATATGGTTAGTAACAATAACATGCTATTAACAAAAGCAATTACCTCACAGCAATGCAGCCAGATAGAGCTTTCCCAGCCTGCCCGGGCAGCCGTGATTTCCTCTCTCCACCTCTGGAGCCAAGCTGAGCTCTTGTAGGATGTCAGATTCCAGCCACTGAGGGTTGAAGGGGAGTAGTTCTCTCCAGTTCAGTTTTCTCCCATATATCCCTTTCCATTAAAATGTGGGGTATTCAGCTCCTGCTAAGGTGAAGCACCCCCAGAGCGGAGCGGGTACCCAGGCATGGCAGGGCTGTAAGGCTGCAGGCAAAACCTTCCCTGCCAGTGCAGGGCTGGCTCTCTGTCTTCCTGAGAAACCAGCCCGGGCCTGATGCCTGAATTCTGCTAAAGGGTATCAACTAAAGGATAGCACCAAAACAAAGAGATGGTTTCCTGCCACCCTTCAGTTGGTAAGTAGCTATTCCTGACCGGTGGTGTGTCTCTCAGTACGTGGCTGGGAAAGGCTGCCCTTCGTCCCCGTATCGTTTATCCTCTTCAAGGTTAACTTTAAACTTTCCACAAACCACCTAAGTGCAAACAGGTGGACACAGGTCTGTCCAAAACAGGAGCTATTGCAGGTCCAAGAGCTCCTCCTGTACTGGACTCTCCATTATTCCAGGTGCCATCCCTTTGAGATACCAACTACTTTCACTGCTCCAGGCAGCGTCAACTCAAAGTCATATCATGGAAAAAAAAAAAAAAGGCACAAAAAAAGAAATAAAAAAGATCTGCCACATTTAGAAATGCAATCACAGCTATTTCAAATACCAAACAAACTCAAGCTTATCTTGTAACTTCTTCTGCTATCTTAAAACTCAGGGGTGCTATGTTCTGCAAACACCTCCTCTTTGCATAACCCACCAGCCAGCTCCAGCTCCAGCCCTGGAGAGAGCGTTAGCAACTAAACCAAGGCAGATAGCAGGGAAGGAGAGGAAAGTATGCAAATTTAACTGGGCACACGGTAATTACTAATTCATAGCAGAGCAGATCACAGTATTTCACGCTTATCCCATATAATTCAGTCACAGCAGTATTCATTTTGCTATTAATTTTAATAGAATAATTACCTTTATAAGGGAGAAAGAAACTACTGTTAGAGGGTCAGATCCTCAGGTGGGGAAGATATGGTGATTTATGCTAGTTTGATGAATTTTGTAATCTTCCTTCTCCCTTGCTTTGAAAGGAATTCAGTAATTGACTAGTTGCCAGACTTACAGAGATAATCTATGCTAAATGAAGCAAAATAAGAAGAAATGGCAAAGCAAAGAAATGCAAACACTTAATGGTAAAGTTTACATATCTGCATTTGAATGTTTAGGTATGTGCCTGCCTGGCAGACACACATCCACACACACACACACAGACACACACACACGTGTCTAAACAGCCACTTTCCAGTTCATTCCCAACGCTGTCTGGCAGGAGAAACAGTTCCCATAGTGACACACTTTGCTGAATTTATAATATAACATGTCCAGATTCAGCTCTGCAAAATGACAAAGAGTTTGGGGTTCCAATAGCATCCTTTTTGATTATTAGAACAGGGAAGGGTTTATAGTATGAGCTGTATAAGTGACCTACAAAATGAGGTCACTGTATTATTATCTCAAGAACCCAGAGAGATATGCAAACCACTTAAAAATTTTGCTCTTGGTCACGAGAAATTTTTGATAGATACTTCATAACCCGCAGTTGTCATAGTTCATGTATTTTTGAGAATAAGTTTAGACCTTAAGCCCCTGCCACTTGCTGCCCTCACAGCCATTCTGCCTTTTCTCCCGTTTCCCCTGACATTTTTATTTTGTTGTCTTTTTTCTTCAATTTCCTGGCTCATAGGAGCAGATCTGCCTTTTGCCTGGAATGGTGTGTCAGAAAGGAAGCAGAAGAAGGTAGAACTGGTCACCAAGAGCTTCCGGGCAGCTTCTGCATCTGCCTGGTCTTTAACCAGCTTCAGCTGCTGTAATTCAGATACTTCAAGATGCTGCATTATATTGTAATGGGTTGCTTTGAGAATTACTACTGAGATTAATTGAATTTATGGCCCCATCCTGTAGTATGTGCCCTCTTGTTGTGATTAAGATAATCCATTGCTTGAAACACAGGTTACAATACATGTCAATTTTTGCAGTCAGCAGAGCTGTCATTGAAGTTTTTTACCTCCAAAAAAATAAAGAACTTCAAGATAATTGTTTCCTTTCTCTTTGCTAGGGTTTTATATTCAACTATTTTATTTCAGGGTTCTGTTTAAATTGAAACTACTGCAGCATTATATGCAAAGAGAAACCAATCTCAGAGGGGGAGAAAAGAAGAACCAAATATAGATTAAAAATCTGCCTCTCCAAAGATTTTGAAATGTGAGAAGCCTGGGTCTGCATGTAAGATTAATGACAGCTACGTGTGTGATGAATAGTTCAGCTCAAATCAGGGGAAAGTTTTACCCCTAAGTATCTGCTGTTCCAAGTGTCGAAACCCTGATATCACCCAGCCCTGCAGCAGGAGCACGCGGCGTCCTGATTGTCCCAGCCTGCACAAAGAAGTGAACAACAAAGAGTAATAATACCTATGCTTATAATCAACCCACATCACTTCATGACAAAAAGGTAATTTCTCTCCCTGGATATCTCTCTTTTCATTATTTTTATACGTGGTAATGTATCAGCTTTGTTGTATTCTTATTAAGGAGCGTAGATTCGGCTCCGGCGGCAGGGGCTTGTCTCGCGCCGCGGCTCATGAATGGAGCTATTCTTGTGCTTAAAATTGTAAGTATTTTTTTGAAGAATGGACAAAATGAATATTCAGTCACTGTGCATTCAGAGGCTCAATTTGTGGCCTGGGAGAATTCAAGACTTCAATTTTGTATTGGGAGCTCATGGGGAGACCTTCCAGCTCTGCCTCACGGGGAGCACCAGAAATGCAGAAGGGTTTCTGCAAGGAAGTGTCTTTGATGGCTGATGTGCTCAAAGATTTTGTATTTTAATATAAATGAGTTATTCAAAACACTGTCAGCATTTTTTCATTAAAAAGCAGGTAGAAACAGTAAAATTAGGACAGCTTTTGACATCCAAAGGCATTTCTAGTATGCCTGGGAGGCTCGTGCTGCATCATCACACCATAGTAGTGTCCTGTGTCATTTCAACACTTCCACTGCAAGGATTTCAAAGCAGTTCCAAGCCCTACCTTGACATTGTAAAACCCTGCCAAGGTAGAAGGGGAATTACATTCTTGTCCCTGGATCACTATGGATTGTACAATTTGCTCTGAAAAATGTGGGCAAAAACGGTCCATCATCCCCAAAAATCATCCCTGATACATCAGTGGAAATGATGTGTTGTATTTGTGTTCTCTTTTTCAGAGAGAGAGAAGTAGAGGCAATCCTTTCCACTTTCTCTGGGCAGTGGAAAAAAAAGGCCCTCATGAATTTTTTAGGAATGTCCAGAACATTTTATATAGCTATAAAAGTAAGACTTTCTTAATACTAAAAAAATCTGGCTCCAGAGAGAGTTCTTAATTTACACATGTACACTTATTATTAGTTTTTGGAAGGAAAATCTTCAAAAGCTAACGAGTTATATAAACTTATTTTTTCGAGTCACTGTTTTTGGTCTTACTTTCAAATGGAATGAATGTGAGAAAATTAATTGTATAGTTGGTAGTACTTTTTGTTTTAAATTGTAATTTTTAATTTAGAAAACCACTGAGGGCAAGTCATTTATGTGTGTGCCCAAACACAGAATTTAGATGGCGTTCTGGAAGCCCTCAGCCTGGGAAGTGAGATCCAAAAATATCAGTTTGCACCCAGGAGAGAGAGAGGGAGTAGCAGACTATGTCTGCAACTTCAGTAGTGCAGCCTAGAGGGTTTGTGTTCTGGGTCTTCCTTCAGCAGTCTGCAACACCCCCAGATCATCACTCAGCGTGATGCCAAATGGCCTCTCTTGATAGAGACCTGAGGAAATTATAAAGGATGGGAGAAAAAACAATCCACACAAACAGCTGTGAAATGGATTACACACAGAAATA